>PVKP010004406.1:0-98201 GCA_004027715.1 Plecturocebus donacophilus | reverse complement strand
TTTGCTGTTTCTTTCTTTCTCCTTTTCTTTTTCTAAAATCTCTTCTCTTTCTTTTTCTTTTTTCTTTCTTTTGCTGTTTCTTTCTCATTTTCTTTTTCTAAAATCTCTTCTCTTTCTTTTTCTTTTTTCTTTCTTTTGCTAATTAATGAAAGATGAGCATTTTTAATTCAGCTGTCTTTGCCCATTTACATTGCAGTAATTTTTTTTTCTCTTATTCTCACAAAGTTTTTTTAAATTTTAGGTTTTCAAATGTAATTATGATTTAGTGTAATCATAGACAGTTATTGAAGAGAGATACTGATCATGGTTTTTTCCAGTTATGATTTTCAAAAGGCATTTCATTAAAATGAATCTTGCACCAGGGTTCACCCAATGAATTGAATCTTTGACAACAGAATGATGTGCCACCTGCTCATAGCATAGTTCTTTAAACTCCTTGTACATAGTGTCAATTACTGTTTCTGGAACACATCATTGTTTTCCTAGGGATGAGAACTGGAGGTCAGGGTGATATAAACACGGAAACAACTTCAGCACAGAAAGTGCACATAGTTCTTTTTAAGAGCTCTTTAAACTTTCTGATTTATATCGAGAAAAGTAATGAAACCCTTGGCATCCCGGAAATAGCTTCGGTGAAAGGAAATGGCTTCTGAAGAACTTTTTTGTGAGGCCTCTTGATGAAACTTCAGTCATGTGGCCTGATTCGATGTACCGAAACAGTCATCTTCACCAGCTTCTCGTGAACATGGCAGGAGGAAGTACTGGGAAGCCCCTTGGGTAGAGGGCACTGTGAGTTATGAAACGAACATTGTTCATAATGAATAAAAGTCCTTATGGAGGCAGGTGGTTTATCTGTGGCATCTTAAAATGTGCACCACATACACTTAAATGGAGTAAGGGAACCATAATGTAACATTCAATTTCCCTCTAGTTAAAAAATCATTTGCAATAAATTCTGTGTATAGACTCTCTCTGATTTTATAATCCCAGTACAACATTTCATGCAAAAAGCTCAACAAAGAGATTTCACTCTTGAGCACTCTTCTCCATGGTTCACGTTTGAAGTTTCCTCCCAAGTTTTAGTGCATCCCTGCAACTACCAGCCCCTGGTGAGTAGAAGGTGACTGACTACGAGAACTGGAAGATGCAGGATGGCGTTGTCTTCTCTGCAGAAAGAATAGTGGGGGAAACAGACACTTGTATTGCTTTAGGGAAATGAGTGGGCTGGGTTTGCAAGGGACTTACCTGTGAGCTACAGGGGGAAAGTCATGACAGTGAGCCGTGTTGCTTCCTGCCTCGGAAGTGAAGCCGGATAACTTCTGTAATATCTGAGTGACAGAATAAACTAAGGAAGGCCACAGATTGCCAGATAATGATCACAACGTTGGAGGTTAAACCAGTTTCTCATGGAGCATGTGCTATTTCTAAGGGATCAAACATATTTTTCTATAGTAGGCATCTTCACAAACATCTATGGTGAGCATTCGTAGTCTCAATATCATAGGGCAATGATCCTGCAGCTATTAAAACAAACCTTTTAATATCCAGGGAACCTCTTTGCCCTTCTCCATAAATGGTATACATTAATCTCAATTTTATGATGATGATATATACGCCAGGTCAAGATTCAACTTAAATGTCATGATAGCTGATGCAGAAATATTCACTAGCATACTCCATATCTCTATACCATGATGGGAAGTACTTTTCCCCTGCAAGCGCTTGAGTCCACAGGTCCCTTAGTAAAATGATTCACTGAAACTTCCTGCTGTTGGCTTCAGCACTACTCTCTAGCCAACATCTAGCAAGGCTTGTCATTTTCAGTTTTCCCAAAACTCCTTTAAGGTATCACTGAATTAAATTTTTTTTTTTTTTTTTTGAGATGGAGTTTCGCTCTTGTCTCCCAGGCTGGAACGCGATGAGGCAATCTCGGCTCACTGCAACCTCTGCCTCCCAGGTTCAAGCAATTCTCCTGCCTCAGCCTCCCGAGTAGCTGGGACTACAGAAACCTGCCACCATGTGCCCAGCTAAATTTTGTATCTTTAGTAGAGACAGGGTTTTGCCATGTTGGCCAGGCTGGTCTCAAACTCCTGACCTCAGATGATCCACCGGCCTCGGCCTCCCAAAGTGCTGGGATTACAGGTGTTAGCCACTGCTCCCAGCCTGCTGAACTAAATTTTTTAGATGTATCTCTCTGAAAATGTCATGCTCATCTTTCCATAATGCCTGGCATTTCTCCCCTCATTGAACAGGTGCCTCTGTCTTCATGTCAGAGGGTTGAAAGCACAGATGTGCGTGTTACAAAAACCTTTGTTCCAACCAGTCTGCACCATGTGACCCTGGTGAGTCATTAAACATCTCTAACATCTATTTTCCCATCAATAAAATTACAGTAATAACTACCTGGTAGGGTGAGAAGATTAAATAGTGAGATATGTGAAAACTCTTAGCAGAAGGTCATGTTTAACACATGTGAGTTGCGTATGGAAGTTTTTGTCTTATCTTCACATATCACAGAAAACAGGTGATGAGTCAGGTACAGTGGCTCTCACCTGTAATACTAACGTTTTAGGAGGCTGAGGCAAGAGGATTGCTTGAGGCCAGGAGTTCGAGACCAGCCTAGGCAGCATAGGAGATGCTGTCTCTACAAAAAATAAAAAAATAAAGAAAATTAGCTGAGTGTTGAGGCTGCACCTGGAATTCTAGCTATTTAGAGGCTGGGGCAGGAATACTGCTTGAGCCCCGGGGTTTGAGGCTGCAGTGAGCTATGATCACGCTACTGCACTCAAGCCTAAGTGACAGAATGGTACCCTATATTTTTAAATAAAGAAAATAAAATGCTTTACCAAGTTTAACAACCTGGATCATCTGAAGTACTGGTGCCTTGGCCTTCTCAGACACATGGGTTGAACATAAGATAGAAAGGAGCTGCTTTTTGACAACCAAAAATAAATTAAATGTGACTGTTTAGATATAGATTTTAAAAAACAACAACACTATCTCTTCTTTTATTATGGTAAGAACACTTAAAATGAGATCTACCCTCCTAATAGATTTTAGGTGTGAAATATAGCATCGTTATCTATAGGCACGATGCTATGTATCAGGGTCTGGAACAGCTTCTTCCCACGGAACTGAATTAGAACCTCAAAGGGATGCTAGCATCCCCATGTTATTGCAGCATTAGTCACAGTAGGCAAGATGTGGGAACAACCTGGATCTTGAATCCACAGATGAGTAAAGTAAGTGTGTGTGTGTGTGTGTGTGTGTGTGTGTAAAACTTTCCAACTTGGGAAATGACAGATCTGTTCAGGAAAATGGGCTTTCAGGGGCACTCTTGAATCTGAGCATGGTAATGAGTTGGAGCAGGTGAGCGGTGGTCAAATGAGCACAGTCCACTGCTTGGACAGGTCTCTGAGGGCAGCACTTTGAGGACAGCTGCCCCAAGACCCAACTCCAACGCTAGAAGGGGGCGGATGATATCCTCAGTCAAACATGGTCCCTTGTTATCAGTATGGTGAAGAGAACATAATCTCTGCTGTTCAAGTGACCTCAATTCATACGTTGGCCTCGCTACTCACTGCATGTGTGACTGACAAATACATTCAGCTCTCAGCCTCTGATTCCTCATCTGTAAAGTGCTTTGATGCCACCTAATCCTTAGAGGTTGTTGTGTGGACTAAACCTGACTGTCACACATTGGCACAAGAGTTTGATCACTTCCTCTCACCCCTTGCTCCTTTAACTATCATCTCCCCCACCCCTGAGTGATCCTTCCTCTGCCTCATTGGTCTCAAACACAGGGTAATGTGACCACCTCCTAGACTTGGGTCCTTAAACCCCAGTGACCTCCTGCGTGTCCTCATCCCAGCTCCACTCTCTGCCCTACGCTAGTCTATGGCTGTCCCGGCCCCTGCATGTGGCTTCTTTCCCACCAACTTCCCAGCAGCAAAACCAAGACAACACTGACATGTGCCAGGAACCTTAGACTCTTAAGTGCAATCAGACTTTTAGTTTTTATTTTTCGTTTGTCTTCTAAGCAGATTCTCCAGAAGAAACAGCTGCCCATAGGATCATGATAAATCAGATATAAGTACAGATACTATCACTCATTCGATAGCTAGCTAATGAAACAATTTCTTAGGACATATAGTTGACAAATATTGACACAAAAATGTCACTCTACTACTAATTTGAAACCTCTATCACAGTAGTTTTATTCCTAAATTGATGCCTTATTTGGAATACTCCAGGAAAGATGAATGACTGTGACCTATCTTGCTAAATGAAAATTACTGGCCAATAAAAATGGGTTTCTTAGAATTCTATTTTCTTTCTTGCATCAGATAGGATTAGTTTGGCTTCCTAATAATAGACAGATTTAAAATAATGAGAAACAATGAGCAGCTTAAATAAAATAAAAGTATATTTGGTTCTAATATAATAAAAGTCTGGATGGATGGCACACACGTCTGGTATGACAGCCTAAAGGACATTGGGATCAGGCTCCTTCAGACATCCTCTCGCCATAGCACTAGGCACTTAGTTTCTGCCAGAGAGCTCTGCCTTCCCTTGGTCCAAGTTGGTGGCTGGACCATCACACCTGCTCCAGGTTAGCTAGAGGAGAATGGAAAGGGGAGATGTCAAAGGCTTTTAAGAAAGGCTCATCGCAGCTCTTGTATGCATATTTTTGTAGAAGTGGAAGGAAACATCTATTTGGTTTTCCTGAAATACATAGTTGGAATTCTCCTGGAGACACACTGGGCAGATTCACATGAGGACCAAGGAGCATCCAGGAGTGAAGAAACACAGAGGAAAACCCTTGGCTTTGAAGTTCTTAGCCAGACACCATGAGGGATAGGACAGTCTATAGAGGGGATGTAGTAGGCAGAATAATGTTCCCTCAAACTTGCCTGAATCTAACTCTTCAGAAAATGAATATATGGTCTTACCTGGCAAAAGGAATTGTGCAGATGTGGTAGGGAAATGTGCAGGTGTGGTGGCTCACACCTGTAATTCCAGCACTTTGGGAGGCTGAGGTGGGCGGATCACAAGGTCAAGAGATAGAGACCATCCTGGCTATCACGGTGAAACCCCGTCTCTACTAAAAAAATACAAAAATTAGCTGGTCACGGTGGTGCATGGGACACATAGCTGTAGTCCCAGCTACTCGGGAGGCTGAGGCAGGAGAATCACTTGAATCTGGGAGGCGGAGGTTGCAGTGAGCCAAGATTGTGCCACTGTACTCCAGCCTGGTGACAGAGTGAGACTCCATCTCAAAAAAAAAAAAAAAAACCAAGATAGGGAAATGATCCTGGCTTATTCAGGTGAGTGCAATCTGATCACATGAGTTTTTAAAATGAAGAACATTTTCAGCTGTGCACAGACGGAATGGTAAGTACAGAAGACTGATTTGAGAGGTGGCCATGTAAGAAGGCCTTATGTTTCTTCTCCACTCCACTGATTCACTTGACCAGCCTTAAAAAAAAACAAAAACAAAAACAGTACTTATGTTAATTTACAGTTACTGGCGTTGAAGATGGAGGACGAGGGCCAGAGGCCAATGAGCGTGGGTGACCTCTAGATGCTAGCAAAGGCACAGACTTGGATTCTGCCCTGGAATCCACAGATTGAACGGCATCCCTGCCGGATCCTTGATTTTAGTGCAGTGAGACCTATGTTGGACTTCTAACCTACCGTTAGATCATAAGTGTGCAATATTTTTCACTGGTAAATTTGGGATAATTTGTTATTAGCAATAGAAAATGAATACAGGCACTGACGCCCATCAGAGATGCAAGCTGTCATATGGAGTTTATATTAGGGTCCTAGAGTCATCTCAACAAAGTGCAACAAATGGGGTGGCTTAAATCAACGTAAGGTTATTCCCTCATAGTTCTGGAGACCAGAAGCCTAAAGTTATCCACAGGGCTGTGCACCCCCTGAATGATCTAAGGCAGAATCTGTTTCACGCCTGTCTCTTAGCTTTGGTGCTGTTGGTAGCTCTTGGCCTTTCTCGCCTAGCAGATGCATCACTGAAATTTCTGCCTGTATCATCACTCGGCCTTGTCCCCATGTATCTCTGCTCGCATCACTTTCCTCCTGGGCATGGCTGTCTCCGTGTCTTCTTGCTCTCAAAAGGACGCCAGACATATTAGATGAAGGGCTCACCTTATTGCAATATAACACATTCTAACTAATCACATCTGTAATGACCTAATGACCCTATTTCCAAATAAAGTCATGTCCTAAGGCTCCAGGAAGAAGGGGAATTCTTGTGGGACACTCTTCAACTCTGCATAGGTGGTGAGATGCTTCTAAGCACATCATCATTTGGCTGTACCATGAGAAGTTCTTGCTATGTGTGTGCATGGAAAGAAACATATTGGCAAAGAGTAGCAATGAACAAGGTTTTTTTTGTTTTTTGTTTTGTTTTTTTTCCCAACTACCCAATACTCTAAGAAAACCCTGCCAGGCTGGCAGCTGTGGGGTGGGCCTCTGTCCACACAGTGCTTCCTCCCAGGGACAAGGATGTGCAAGACTTCTAGGCCTGCTGGTTTTAATAGAGATACACTTGCCCATCATGATGCTATTCAGCCACAATTGTTACTTAGCCCCTCACCTTGTAGGAATGTATTTAGAAATAAGAATGTGACATTCATTCGCTGTGCCTCAGTGCTGATAAACATGTGAGCCAGGGGTCAGCCGATATCTTTTGTAAACGACCTACCAGTAAATATTGTCAGTTTTGCAGGCTGTGCATTTCTGGTGCAAATGCTCAGCTTTGCTGCTGCATCTGAGGGTCACTGGTGCAAATGCTCAGCTTTGCTGCTGCATCTGAGGGTCACTGGTGCAAGTGCTCAGCTTTGCTGCTGCATCTGAGGGTCACTGGTGCAAGTGCTCAGCTTTGCTGCTGCATTTGAGGGTCACAGATGATAAGTAAGGAGTGAGAGTGTCACATTCCAAGAATAATTGAATTAACACAAATAGGGAGCAGACGAGTCAGCCTAGGCAGGGTAATTTACTGAGCTCTGAAGTAGGCAGATGACTAAACTCTGAAGCCGTCTAGATCATTCCTCAGGGAGCAAATTCTAACTCCATTCTTTTGTCAATACTGCTTGTCTCTTGGTAAGGCTAAAAAAGTCTACTAAACAGATGCTGCATTAAAAAGTACAATGTTAATTAAGATACAAAAAAGCAAGGATTATTTATTTCCTCTTGTTATGGAAAGAGGTTATTTCAGTCTTTTGACCTCTTGAATCTGTCTATCTTGCTGGGTGGTTGGTTTTACTTGTACCCATCTAGGTGCACACACAACCCAGGTGCTACTTATACCCGCCTGGACACTCACTGCTGGATAGTTCTGTGTGGAAGGAAAAGGCCATTTTAACTGCAGACTCAGCGCCGGAAACAGGAAAAGGTCAAGACGGGCATCACTAAGAACGTGAAGGAGCCCCAGCCTTCAGAAAATCCCCAAAAAGACCCAGCTCTTCTCCACTCTTGCTGTATTTCGCAGCCCTTGTATCTTGCAGTCTTCTCTCATCCAACACTGTTCTTCAGCACTTCCAGGGCAAATCTGGTGAATATTCAGATTCTTCTTTTATTTTCTTTGAGACAGGGTCTCACTCTGTCACCCAGGCAGTGGTGTGATCACAACTGACTTCAGCTTCGACCTTCTAGGCTCAAGTGATCCTCCCACCTCAGCCTCCCAAGTAGCAGGGACTACAAATGCACACCAAACTAAGTTTTTGATTTTTTTTTTTTTTGAGACAAGCCTTGCCATGTTGCCTAGACTGATCTCAAACTCCTGGGCTCAAGTGATTCTCCCACCTCGGCCACCGAAAGTGCTGGAATTATAGGCATGAGCCACTACACCTGGCCCAGAAGTTTTAAAGATCTACTATTTCAGAGGCTATTTTATCTTCTATATTCAAGTTTTCAGTTTAAAAAAATGCATTTCAATCCAGGGATTGCTCCATAAGAACATAATATCTAAAGCTTAGGATATACCAGTTTCTTCACATGTCAAATAAAATTAATTGTGAGAATTTATAGAGAATTCCTATGAAGTTGCAAAAATAAATATAAATTGAAGCTCAGAAGACACTACAAATGATTTACTCGCAACCGCAAAATTACACAATTAATCCAAAAGAAACTAAAAGCTGATCTATATCAGCCCTTTTGTGGGTAGCAGGACTGAGGATCAGAGAGGATAGTAATCAGCTTAGGGTCCCACATCCAGATATTGGCAAGATCTCCCTTTCGCTTTATTATCATGGCATCGCTTTTATCACTGTAGGTTTCTGGTATATGAGAATCAGCAGGCTATGGTGAAATGGGAAAGCTAATGTAATCTAATCAAAGTAAACACTGGAAAAGGCTGTATATTGTCTTACTCATCTCTATGGTAATCAGTCTAGAGGTATCTGAGAATGTCCAGGACTTCAAGGACTTCAACATTTACAGTCTTTGTTTTCCTCTTTACCAGGGACAGACGAAGACTCAACTTACATTTCTTTGGTCCTGTGGAGGTACAAATGTCAATCTACAAGCCCAAGTATAGAGAAAACATACATTTCTTTTTTCATTTCAGTGACTTATATTACTTTTTATAAGGACCCATGTTATTAGATACCTGAATGTTATTCTTCATCAATTCAGAAATCTCACCCCCAATGACTTCCAAAGTCAAGATTAAGACAAAGGTTAAGATGTAACTAGCCCTTCCCACCAGAGCCTCAGTTTCCTTCAGGTTCTCTCTTTTTATTTTCTGTATCCTGCCTGGTCTTGAAGGCAAGCAAACCTTCCTCAACTTTATCAATTTTTAAATCCTATGTTCTGAGTTATTTTAGAATTCAGTAGTTTAAAGCCCAGGAGGCTTTTCTTTGGCATACCATCTCTTCTCCAATGCCATGGATTCTAGATGAGCTGACCCCCACACGTGTGAAAAAGAGTGAAGAGTAAGAAGAAATACCAGTGAAAAATCAGCTAATATTTCAAAACACGAATTCCCCACAAATCCATTTTTAATGTCTTGCTCTTATCTGGATCAGAAATACAAGTAACAGGCATAGCTGAAAGGGAATTGTTATAACCGCTTCCTCCCAGCGGAAGGAAGAAGACCTCCCAGCAGTTTTCTTCCAGTTTGCAGTGGACATCCACGTACTCAGGGCACTTAGAACAAGATTGGCATCTCCTCTGACCCATTCTTTCCTTTTAAGCTGGGACTCAGGTTTTGCCTTTATAAAATGTGATGATTGAAGAACATGATTTTTAAACAGCAGGTGCCACAGAGACAGAAGAACACTTAAACACTGTTGAGAGTGTAAATTACTTCAACCATTGTGGACAGCACTGTGGCAACTCCTTCGAGATCTAAAAACAGAACTGCCATCCTACCCAGCAATCCCATCCCCGGGTATATACCCAAAGGACTGTAAATCATTCTCATCTTAAAGACACATGGATGCTAATGTTCACTGCAGCACTACTCACAGTGGCAAAGATGTGGAATCAACCGAGATGACCACCAGTGGTAGACTGGATAAAGAAAATGTACGTGTACACCATGCAGTACTATGCAGCCATCAAAAGGAGCAGGATCACGTCCTTTGCAGGAACATGGGTGGAGCTGGAGGCCATTATCTTTGGCAAACTAACACAGAAAAAGAAAACCAAATATAATATGTTCTCACTTATAAATGGGAGCTAAATAATGAGAACACATGGACACAGAGGGAAACAGCAGCCACAGGGTCCTACCAGAGGGTGGAGGGTGGAAGAAGGGAGAGGACCAAGAAAAATAACTAATGGGTGCTCGGTTTTATACCTAGGTGAAACCGGCATACCTAGATGAAATTATCTGTACAACAAAATACGGTGACACAAGTTTACCTATATAATAGACTTGCACTCTTACCCCTGAACTTAAAATAAAAGTTAAAAAAAGTCAGAGTGAAAAAAAAATAATTAACAAAAAATTTGTTTTTTAGGGCCATTTTAAGTTCACAGCCAAATGAAGAGAATGTACAGAAAGCCCCTCAGACCTCCTATGCCAACTCATGCACAGCCTCCTGGACCATCAACGTCCCCTATAAGTGTTTGTTATGATTGTGGTACATTTGTTAAACCAGCACTGATTCATCCTTATCACCCAAAGTCCACAGTTTACATCAGTAACCCTTGGTATTGTACATTCTACGGGTTTGGACAAATATATAATGATTTCTGCCCTCCATTACATTATCACACAGAATAGCTTCACTGCTCTAAAAATCTTTTGTGCTCCATACACTTATCTCTACGTATTTCCAGTACCTGGAAATCACCTATTTTTTTAATTTGCCTTTTCCAGAAAGTTACCCAGTTGGAATCATATGGGCTGTAGCCTTCTGTGATCGGCTTCTTTTGGTAATATGCATTTAAATTTCTGTGGTATATTTTCAGGGCTTTATAGCGCCTGTCTTCATAAAGCTGAATAATATCCTATTGTCCAGATATATCTGTTTATTTATCCATTACCTATTGAAAGACATCCCAAACTTTGTTAATTATGAATAAAGCTGCTATAAGCATTCATGTGTAGGTTTTTGTGTGGACATAGGTTTTCAATTTCTTTGGGTAAATTCTGAGGAGCATGAATGCTAGACTGTATGGTAAGCATATGCTTAGTTTTTTGAGACTGTAAAACTGTCTTGAAGATGAATATACTATTTTGCATTCCCGTCAACAATGAATGAGACTTCCTGTTTCTCCACCTCCTCACCAGCATTTGGTGGTGTCAGCATTTTGGATTTTTGCAAGAATTATTTTTTTACTATTTTTCTTTTATGTTGCTATTGTTTGGCTTCAAGTAGAATCTCTAGATTTTCTTGTTTTGAGTGAAATCAAGAAACAAGAATGAGCTGGCATGGTCGATCTGGTTGGCTTACAAAAACTGGAAAACAGGATACTAGAAGATAGGACCCAGAATTGTGATAATAATCCTGTGCACACTTTGGTTGCCTATCCACCAACTGTTGTCCTGAATTATGATTTGGTTGAGGAATCTACTCTTCCTGAATACAGCATGTACCCCAGGAGAATCTCAATTTGCTCCATCTTGAGGGATGCTCTAATTCGATCCTCATTTCCAGTGAGAGAGGAAATGGTTATGTGACCCAATTTTGGCCAATGACAAGGAAGTTCTGTTTGTGGGTACCTGGGAGAGAAATGTCCGTATTCCACAGGATGAAATGGTCATTTCTTGTGTTTGCTGTTACATCTGCATAAGACACTTGGGATTGCTACAGTCATCTGCAGCCAGTGCGAAGACAAAGTCATCACCAAGAATGAAGGCTCGGAGAGACGGAAATAATTTGGGACCTTAGGTACAATATTTAGCCCCTGGATCAACTTCTCCCTAAGTCATTCCTACTTGACTTCTTGTTAGGCAGAAAAAAACATATCTTTATGGTTGAGTTAGAGTTCTGTCATTTATATTTGGAGCTGCCCTCCCTTATAAATACTCATGCTATTTTCTTTGTATAGAGAGTAAAATAATTTAGAAGACTTGCATATTTAATATGGGTCATAAGTAGCAGTGTCAGGTAGCAGGAATTGACTTTCATTGTTCTGGGTTTATGTTTATTAATGGGAAAAGGGGAAGAAAATTAGGAGGAACATTCTTCTATGGGAAGGTTGGTGATAAATAAGAATTGTGTTATTTTCTGGTAACAATTAAAAATTGAATTCATAACATTCTTTTATTAGCTTTCACTCATTCAACTCATTCGCTATTCCAGCTATTAGACTGATTTTAAAGGAGGAAGGTAAATTGAAAAATGGGATCCCATCTCTGTCTTTTTTATTCTTCTGAGACCAGCAGTCAACTTCCACTTATACCCAGCCCTTTCTTTTTTTTTCTTAATTTTCTATTTTATATATATATAAAATTGCATTTTAGGTTTTGGAGTACATGTGAAGAACATGCAAGATTATTTCATAGGTACACACACGGCAATGTGGTTTGCTGCCTTCCTTCCCATCACCTACATCTGGCATTTCTCCCCATGTTATCCCTCCCCAACTCCCCACCTCCGCTGACCCTCCCCTAGTTCCCCCGCACAGACCCCAGTGTGTGATGCTCCCCTTCCTGTGTCCAGGTTGTTCTCATTGATCAACATCCACCTATGAGTGAGAACATGTGGTGTTTGATTTTCTGTTCTTGTGTCAGTTTGCTGAGAATGATGGTTTCCAGGTTCATCCATGTCCCTACAAAGGACATGAACTCATCATTTTTCATGGCTGCATAGTATTCCATGGTGTGTATGTGCCACATTTTCCCTGTCCAGTCCTTTTCTTTCCTGACATCTCTGATTATTCATTAATCCTAAAAGACTGAGGTCAACAAGTCCTATGCACACACACAGATAGGATACAGGTCACAGAAGTGTATTTTATGTTGCTGTTATGACAGTGTTTAAAAAACAGGATTTTTTTCACTTTTTCCTACATATTGAAAGATGTTACAAAAAAAGAAGCCTCTGAAGTTGTGTCCCAGGTGCCCCACTTCAGGCAGAGCAGAAGCTCCCTTGTCTGCCACAGTCCTCACCACTTCCGATTGCCTTAAGATCAACCTGGCAAACTCACATTGTTTCCTCAACACCTATTAGCATTTTAATTTACTGCACATGTAATCATTCTAAGCTGGCATCCTGCTTGCTTTCTCATTGAAAGGATTTCCACCACAAAATATTCTACTGGGTAATGTTCTCATTCCAGGCACATAAACGTTTGTAAGAAAGAACAAAGTACTGGTGACTGGAAAATTCAAACTTTAAATGAGTCAAAATATTCACTTTATTTCTACCACTATAAGAAAAATTAAAAAAAAAATAATTGGAACTAATTTATTTGGGGGGACATTTCGATTTATTTAGCAGTTTAAAAAATTGACATTTATCACTGAGAATTATCTCACAGTTGAAGATATAACATCAGAATGATACCAAAATGATTACAATTTTTAAGCATTTTTAATTTCCTGAGAAGAATTGCTATGAATGTTGCAAACATCTGTTTTTCAATAGCTGAACTTGATTACTCTAAAAGTTTGTAAAGAAAGGGTCATTTGTAATTTTTTTCTTCTTAATACATTCATTTACAAATGCAGTAAAAAAAAAAGAATTTATATAACTAGTAAAATGCATTAGATATAGCTAAGTCTCATTCAGCTCTATCTGTAACCAAATCCAGACTCATGAAATATTATGTGGCCATGAAAAAGAATGAATTCGTGTCCTTTGCAGGGACATGGATGAAGCTGGAAGCCATCATTCTCAGCAAATTAACTTAAGAACAGAAAATCAAACACTGCATGTTCTCATTCATAAGGGGGAGTTGAACAATGAGAACACATGGACACAGGGAGGGGAACATCTCACACTGGGGCCTGTGAGGGGCTAGGGGCCAAGGAGAGGGAGAACATTAGGTGAAACACCTGATGCATGTGGGGCTTAAAACCTAGATGACAGGTTGATAGGTACAGCAAACCACCATGGCGTATGTATACCTATTTAACAAACCTGCACATTCTGCACATGTATCCCAGAATGTAAAGTAAAATAATTGTTTAAAAACCCTAACTTTTGCACTGTTACATTGTAATATGGAAGGAGCTTTGAATCACAAGTCACTTAAACCCCATTAAGCACTGCAAATCACCACCTCAAAGATGCTAGAAATTTAAAATGTGTTTGGATAGAAGTATCTTTAAATCTCTCTCTTGTAATGAGTGGATATTCAATCTATAATTTGTGGGGCTTGCTCCAGAATCTGGGTCAGTAACATAGTAAACTCTAGTAAACTCTTTATTAAAGAGTTGGGAGGCTGACAGTGAATGGATGTGAGCAGAATGATAGGTAAAGACTAAGTATGCCTTCCACCTAAAACTAAGGAAGCTTGGAAGCACCCAGGGTGTGCCAATTAGGCATTCATTTCAGTTGCAGGTAACATAGATCTCTTCTAAAACAGGAGTTTATTTCCCTCTCACATATCATGAAGTCCAAAGGTTAGTGGTAGAACTTGTGTAGTAGCAACTTGGTTCCATCTCTACCCACCTACATCCTATCTTTCTCTCTCTTTTCTGCCATCTGTAGTCCGTGGCTTTTATTCTCATGTTTATTTCAACAACACAAGAGGGTATCTGTTTACCAGTCATCACTTCAGCATCCCAGACAGGACAAGAAGGAAAGTGAAAAAGACAAAAAAACAATTGCCACCAGAATCACCATCTCATCTAATTATTCCTTGTAGATGTCATGTGATAACTTCACCTTTATTTCAATCTTGTTGGCTGATGTTGAGTCACATGGTGATGTCTACCTGCAAGAGAAATTGATCCATGCAGCTTGTGTGTGTTTAGGTATATTTATTTTTCCACTTCCAAGAAAACTACAGCACTTTTAGAAAGAAAGGTGAATACACAATAGACGGAGAGGTCCAATTTAAGATGGCAAGGGTCCTGACGCACCAGTGCGCAGGGTCCCATGAATATCATTGACTTATGCACTACCTGCAAATATTGCCACACCTGAGTTCTACCTATTCTATTTCTCAGTATTTACCTTTTAATTGACACAGTGTTGTATTTGAATTCATCTACTTAAAAATGAACCCTTTATTGAACTCTAAGTTGAAAAATCATTACATCTTGCCGTAAAAATAAATACAATAAAGATAGACAATTTTATAGAACTCTACCTATATAATCGTACTTCTAAAATTCTGAGCATGGATTTGCTCTCTTTCTTTTAAATAGGAGATCAAAAGCTATTGCGAAAACGATGATTCTTTCGTATCACCAGAAGGATAAAAGATGCTAATGGGATATGATTCTTTATAATATTATTTAACATTATGAGTGATGACATCCAAAATCATCTCATATCCCAGCCAAAGCACAGGTTGTCTGTACTAACTTTATCTAATAGTTTCATTTACAGATGAGATAATGAAGCCCAAGAAGAGTGTATTGTTTTCCTGAGATTTACCACAGACAAAGAGCTAGGACACATGTTACCAACCTCTAAGTTTACGATCATTCTACTTCATCTCATCACTTTTTATTAACACCAACACTTTCAGGAATTCTGAAGTTCCTGGAACACAGACTTCACTGCCTTAACACTATGTGGAATGCAGCACCTGTATCTGGCATTTTGTAAGACAATGGGTAGACACTGGTTTGTAAAACGGGTATGCTACCTGCCCTCTGTGGTGTGCAAAACTGAATGGCTGATTTGTTAGCAAAACAAATCAAAACAAAATGAATTCCAATACAAAACAGATGCCTGAGATTATCTTTAAATAAAATAAAAGCCAACCGATTGCTCAAAATATTTTTTGTGGGTTTTGATTCAGATTTCTCATTCATTAGAAGGACCCTGGCTGTGAATTTGACTCAGTGCCTTCATCATCAGAGTGCATTTTTTGTCTTCTCTATACGTGTTAGCATTTAATTTAGCATAAAAAGCAAAGAAATGTTCAATTGCTTTATTTCCTCATATAGAAAAAAAAGAGACCCATCTTTCAGTTAAACATGATTTTTATTGTTATATCACTTAACACATTTCTATGAGTCTGTTTAGGGATATGGGCTGGCACATAACATATTAGCATGAGGCCAGACTCTGAACATCTATTCGGGACCCCAGGACTTCATTTGCAAAGTGTAGATTTCATTAGGTTAATAGGAACAGCGAACACACAACAGCAAGGGAGCCTGTCTCCAGTTAGGAGGATGTTCAGAGGAACTATTACAGTCACATTTTCTTTCTTGTTTTTTTTTTTTTTAATCTCCTTGAATTTGTAGGATGTAATAAATTCATCTTCAAAGGTTTTAGCCTGTAAATTAAGTACAAGGAGTTCTGAGATCCCTTGCAAAGAACCAATGTATCAGCCTGTTCAGCTCCCTTGTTCTTTGTGCTCCATTTTCAAGTTTAACTTCTCGATTCTCTTCACTCCCTTACTCCTAGTTGTAGTAAACAACTTTCCCACCACTTCTAATCAGTAGTTCACATCTATTCCCTTGGTCACCTGCTTTGACTTGAGTCAGCTTTAGTTACCTGTTCCATAACCATCCTTCCCGTCAAACTGCTCACCTGGTCACTCTGGCAAATCTAAGGAATCTCCTGGCACATCTCTTCAGAGTGACAACCATGAAGCTTTGAGTGGGTATCTTCATTTCCTTAGGTAGACACCACAAACTTAACGGCCTGAAAAAATAGAGGTTTATTCTCCCGCAGTGCAGCAAGCCTGAAGTTTGCAGTAGTGTGTCGGTAGGGTCACACTCCCCTGAAGGCTCCTGGGGAGGATGCTCCCTGACCCGGGCCGCCTCCAGGTATGCCTGCCTCGGCTGGTGGCAGCTGCACTCTCGTCTCTGCCTCTGTCTTCACAGGCCTCCTTCCCTGTATCTCAAATCTCCCCCTCTTTTATTTTATGAGGACACCAATATTTGGATTTAGGGCTCACCCTAAATCAAGGATGGTATCATCTCAAGATCCTTAACTCAATTACACGGGCAAAAATCCTATTTCCAAAATAAGATTCCCAGGTGCCAGGAGTTGGGAGTTAGATGTAATTTGGGGGAACACTATTCCCTCCACTGCAATGAGGCACGAGGTCTCCACCTTCCAGCATCTTCCCCATCCCATCTTGTATATGGCCAGATTCTCCTTGCCTATCTCATTTGCCCATGCATTCGAGTTTCCAAACCTGATTCCAGTGTATCTTCCAGCCCACGGTTTTGAATGGAATCATCCAGACCAAACTGCACTGGGCAGAGTTAAAACCGTAAGGAAGACTTCGTTCAAAGCTACTGCAATACAGTAAACAGACCAGAACTCAGTTTGAGTATAGCTCCTCTGAAGAAGTGTGTGTGTGTGTGTGTGTGTGTGTGTGTGTGTGTTAAGACCTGGGGTCAGAGAATTGTACGCCATCCATCTTGACTAATCAGCTTTCCCCAAAGGAAAAGTGAACTTTCTCGTATCTTTACTACAGGAAGGAGTTTTAACACTTGGAGCAAGACTCCCACTGAAGTTACGCTTCTTCCCTCCCACAGAGACAGGGAGATAGGACAGCACATATTTCTGGAGGACCGTATTTCAAAGGAATGGCTTCCAGGTCCTTGAGAAAGACAGACCAGATTTTTTAAACTGCCAAGAGGATTCGGAACAGATTTGCCTCTCCAAGGGGCAGACTGGCAAGTCTTCTAAAGTAAATGTAAATCAGTCATGACTTAGCACCTGGAGAGTGGAGATGGAAAGGCATGGGAGTGACTGCCAGTGGGTACAAGGTTTCTTTTTATGGGGTGAAAATGTTCTAAAACCAGATTTTGCTGGTAACTGTGAACCTAATAAAACCATTTAATTGTGCCCTTTAAATGGGTGGTTATGTGGTCTATGAATTATACCCCAGTTAATTTGTTAAGTTGCATTTTCAAACATTAGTAACACTGAGTTATGTTTAAAATCGGTATTTTGGGAAATTCAGAGAATGTCCTGGTTAAAGTTGAAGTTCTTTATCTCAACATAACTACCCAATAATATGCTACTAATGAAAAGTTAAAACCCATTTATAATTTATTCCTCCAGAGGAGAGCAATTTTATGAACCAACTTCCTTTCTGGGGGGAAATAAAAGCATGAAGTGATTCTCTGTCTTCTTCATCTCAGTGTTTTCAATACCTAAATGTCTAAGACAAGTTCCAAGGCAAAACATATAAAATCAACTTTAGCTATCACAGTGTGGACACCTTGTCAAGTGGTCACGTTTAACTGAAAATAACTCCTCTTTTCTTCTCACAGTCTTTGAGTGTGCCCAGGGTGTGCCATCATGGGGCCATGTTCTTCCCCTCTGCCCTCGGAGAATAGACAAAGCCACCCAGCCTAGCCATAGCCTCATGATCTCGTCCCAGCTCCCTCTCCAGCCTCAACTGCTTCCAGGCTCCAGCTCAATGTCATACATCAGATAAGTGGCATTCTCTAATAGCTGTCTAACTGATACTCAGTCCCCTTTACTTCTCAAGCTTAAAATTGCCTGTTCTCATTTGGGCAATGGTGAGCCCAACTCAAGGTGAGGGACAGACTTACTCTTCTTTTGCCCAGTCGTCTTTAAAGATGAGAGTGATTGTTTGACCTAAGTTGGATTACAAGTTTACGCATAAATTACTGTGAGGCATTTCTTGCCAAACTTTTGTTCAAGGATATTAGGAGAGATACGGCTGGCATCATCTCTTCCAGATATTTTTGTGTTGATTAGGATATGATGGCTTGAGATATAGCATTCATTTTTCAATGATAAGGAAAAAGCCAAAGGACTCTAAAACAGTCTCTTGATTCCTCTGAACTACTGTACTAACTCCAGTAACCTTTAGAAATGCTGTCATGTGAGGAAAAGCAATCTCTAATGTTAAGCCATTCTGATTAATTTCACTGTTACTTGCAGATAAACTCAATTCTACTTGATAGAAAATATCATAATGGTCTTCCTGGTTTCTATTTTTTACTGGATTATATCTTGTTGTATGTACATCTGCCTCTTCTACTATATTTAAAGCTATCTTGGAATAGATTCCAATTTTATTCACCTCTATGGTCTTCAGAGTGCAAAACAGAGAAAATTGCTACAGTATACTTGAAGAGGTGGCCTTAAGAATACTACAAGTTATCTCAAAATCTAAAAAAAAAAAAAAAAAAAAAAAAAACTTCACGAGGACTCACTGTGCCTGGTTCTGAGCATGAGTGAATCACAAAATCCAATTTCTGCCCTCAAGAAGTCCGCGGTCTTCTGAGGAGAAAATGAATTTTTGGAATATGATTAGTTTTCTGTAACAGTGACATGTCAAAGAGAGCAAAACATGGCCATTTACAAATAAGTTGAATCTTTTCAATGCTTTCAGCCGTAGCTACAGAAAATCCTGGCTCATCAGACATCTGCAATGAAGGGTCTCATTCTTTCTCCTAAAAAGCCTGAAGGTACGGTGGCAAGGAGTGGGGCTGCTGAGTTGGCAGAGTCAACTCGTGCCAGGTTCCATTCATCTCTCTGCACAGCCATCCTCCCCCAGAACGGCTTCTCCCTTATGCTAGTGGTAACACCTGAAATTCCAAGCTCCATCAAGTGAGGTAGAAAGTTCCTCATAAATAAGACAGCAGGTAGCTTCCTACATCTCCTTTTTAGAAGAGCATAGCTTTTCACTAGAATTCCTCTACTAAAATTCTTCTTATATCTTGTTCGTCTGGATAAGGTCATAGGTCTATACATTCCTGAATCAGTGATTGCAAAGGAACTAGAATACTCCAGGGTCAAGCAGACCTGCCCTGTCTAAGGATGTGATACTGAGAAGGGAATCTCTGGAACATATTAGGGCCTAGCTAGGCAGGCCTGAGCAGTCAATAGATTCTAGGTGTGTGACCAACACTTTTCACAGAAGACGAAACAAATACTTCTGGAGTCAGTCACAAGTTAAGTTATTCATGAACATTTCAGAACATCTGAACACAAATTATACTGAATCTCTTCAAAAATTACAGAGGATTTATTTACTTGGTATGTCAGACATGTCCAAGGCTGACCCTTTGATTCTCAGAAC
This sequence comes from Plecturocebus donacophilus, assembly GCA_004027715.1. Taxonomy (NCBI): domain Eukaryota; kingdom Metazoa; phylum Chordata; class Mammalia; order Primates; family Pitheciidae; genus Plecturocebus; species Plecturocebus donacophilus. The sequence continues at coordinate 78,569 of PVKP010004406.1, read as the reverse complement.
ACATGTGCACTTGTGTGAGATGTAAAGGAAAAAAAACAGAAGAACATTTGATATATTTTAAAGCATAAAGTCCTTGGAACTGAAATAGGGATTATTTCAGGAAAATTCAACTTTCCTCTGAATGTTTATCAACCTCTTTCCACAACGTTTATTCAACAGAATTTTATTGATTTGCCAGTATGTGCCAGGCACATAATCTTTATTTCGAACTAGAAACATGAAGACTCACATTGCTAGCCATTTCCGCTACATGGAAATTCTGAAAAATCCATGCCATCTGAAACACCACCTCATCAAATACACAGCTATTTGCCATATTCCTGTCATTTCACTTTCAGGAGCATCGACATATTTGAGAAATACACCTCAGTATGAACAAATATGAGGGGTGAAAACGAAAAATGAAATTTTAAGCCCCTCAACCAACTGGAAAGGATCCCTCTTGGCCAAGAGAATTCCGAAGAAACCTGCAAAACTAGTTCAGGCCATGACTGGGAGGTGGTGAGTTGAACACACCTCATTATACCTTCCTCCCTTTGAAGTTCAGATACAATTGACCAGCATTAACATAAAAACAGAGATCTCAAGACTGACAGAGCAGACTGTTTGTAACAATAAGTTACCAAGTTCCAACTAGACTTTCATATATCACATGGCAGATAGCAGGCTCTGAGAGAAATCAATGTATTTTACCCCAAAATGTATTTCTTTCACATATTTTAGAATGGCCCTGCACAGCTATCTCTTGGGGGGGATATTTTCATTCTTTATCAAATTCCCTTCCTTCACTAGATCTCTTCCAGAGTCTGGAACGTTTTAAACCTCTGGATAGCAAACACTTGCCATCTATTACCTCAAAGCGTGGCCACTTATGAGATTTCATCTATGTAATAAGAACCTTGGTCTCCACAACCTCTTAATTTAAATCAGACATTCCTTTGTATTAATTCCAGGTCTTTAGATAGTAACTGTTTCAACCAATTGCCAATCAGAAAATTTTTGAATCCACCTATGACCCTCAGTCCCCCACTTTGAGTTGTCCCGCCTTTCTGGACAAAACTAATGTAAACCACACATGCATTGACTAATGTCTTGTGTCTTCCTGAAATGTATAAAACCAAGCTGTAACCCGGTTACCTTGGGCACATACTCCCAGGAACTGCTGACACCATGCCTTGGGTCAGCCATGGTCACTCATATTTGGCTCAGAATAAACCTCTTCAAATATTTTACACAGTTTGACTTTTTTCATCAATAATGGTGAACATACATTTTCCCTGATAGAGGGGATCTTTTCAAGTAAAGAGGAAATGATCGAAGGCTCAGTTTATGGGGAAAACTGAGTATTTAGAATTTATGAAATTGAGAAGTATTGATTATACAGAACTGGAAGGAAGAATGAAGAAGATACTTAACTCTCACCGTCTCACAGACAAAATTGCCAGACTATGCCATGTTCAGTATCCAATGGGGACCTCACCCACACCTGGCACAACTCCAGGGGGCTCCATTTACATAGAATTCATGTGAATGGACTGCTGCAGATGTGAGGGAGGCTGCCTTGGCCCTGCCTTGCACATCTGGCAGCCCTGAGCTCACCCCTCTGGGCTGGACTTCAGGTCCCACTCATCTGGAAGCTGCTCATCACCATCACACCGTTTGCTGTCTGTCCTGGTTAGGCCGTGTTATAGCCATTCCAGAGAGGGCCTCCCTAAGCAAGACCCTACCCTAGACTTCTACTGCCATCCTGTTGAACTGCTCATCCCCTAACCTGAAGTTAAGCTTGCTTTCTGCTACTGTAGAACACTTTTGTGAGCAGGTAGTGGAAATGCGCTTGGTGATCCGGGAGCAGGTGCTTAGTCAGTGGCTTCAACTGCAAACTGAATTGCTGATTCTTGTAGTCTGCCTCCACCTCCTCATCTCTGGACTTTAATTAGATTCACATTTCATTCCGTTCTAACTGAGGATATTTCTAGAATTTTGAGAAATTTCTAGAAAATACATAAGGTTATCTTTCATTGTGGTTTGAAAAAGTAGAGGAAGGAAAGTCTTAACTCATTCTATCTCACGGTGTAGTTACAGTGGAAAATGCATGATTTCAGAGGCTGGGTCCACTTGCCTTCTCTGGGTGCCTGGAGAGAGCTCACAATAACAGGCATTTTCTATTCCCTCTCCTGCCAAAGAGGAACAAATCTAGCAAGACTGTGGTTGTCTCTATTTATTTTTACTAAAATATTTATGCAAATTTAATTTAAATGCAAATGAAGTCGTTTCCACTTGGCTTCTGGATATCCATGAAGGTACTGTATTGGTAGCAGAACCTGGAATTTCTGGTTGGACAATGAACTATTCCAGGCTTAAACAGGATCTGCCCAGAGATTTCTCCTCTCACAGGCCTGATCCATCTGATCACTTTCTCAGAACATAGTGATATTGCATCTAATGAACTGTCATCTTCATGGCAGCTCAGTCCTCCATGTCAAACCACCAAATCTAGCATGTCTCTTTCTCATTTAACCCCTGGTTGTGTCCTGTGGACTTCACACCTGGTGCTTCTGGACACGCTTCCATGGTTATCTATTTCAGGTAGGTCTTTCCAAATATTGGTTACATTTTCTATTCTTTAAGGTATAAAACAATAATATAATAAACAGTAGCAGATTCGTAGAGGCAGGCTTTTTGAGCCAGCAGTAAGGAGGGCATGGTGGCCTGCTTAGATGAGCCCTCGTGTGGCTGTTCACCAGTGACAGTAGTTGCTCTCAGTAAGCCCCCCAAGCTCAGTTCGCATTCCCAACAAATCTATCGGGATATAAACGTCTTCATCTATTACTTAATTTTTCAAAAGAATCAAAACAAAATATTAAAAAATAAATATTTATAATAAATACAATAGTATAAACACATAGTTTGGAGATTTAAAAAATATTGTGGAATATTTGCCCATAAAAAAAAATTAACTGATTTCTTCACTTCCTAAAACCAACAATAAAATATTTTTAAAAGTGTTTCAGGAGTTCCCCAATAAGACAGCATACAGCCAGATCGCAGCCCAAAACTTACTCTCTCCTAATTTCATGAACTATGGAGACAAACAAAAATAGTAAGTCTTTAAATACAGTGAGCTTTTATTTAGTGCCAACTGATTCTCCAGCATTATTTCATTGTAATCTAATTATACTGTACAACATGTTCAACACCCCTTTTACAGATGAGGAAATTGAATAGTTAGGAGGTAATGTGAATTGGATGAATTTATTTACTTATTTATTTTGAGACAGCATCTTGCTCTGTCCCCCAGGCTGGAGTGCAGTGGTGCAACCTCATCTTACTGCAACATCCACCTCCCAGGTTCAAGCAATTCTAGTGCCTCAGTCACCCAAGTTGCTGGGATTACACGTGTGCACCACCTTGCCTGGCTAATTTTTGTATTTTCAGTAGAGCCAGGGTTTTGCCATTTTGGCCAGGCTGGTCTCAAACTCCTGGCCTCAAGTGATTTGCCAACCTCAGCTTCCTAAAGTCCTTGGATTACAGGCATGAGCCACCATAAGCTGCTGAATTTATAAAGCTCTTAAGTAGTACAAGAGCTGATGTTTGAATTTCAGGTACTTTGACTTCAGAGTCTGTAATTTTTTTTTTTTTTTTTTAGACAACATCTCACTCTGTCAACCAGGCTGGAGTACAGTGGCATGGTCTCAGCTCACTGAAACCTCCATCTCCTGAATTCAAGCGATTCTCCTGCTTCAGCCTCCCAAGTAGCTGGGATTATAGGCAACTGCCACCGTGCCTGGCTAATTTTTGTACTTTTAATAGCAACGGAGTTTCACCATGTTGGTCAGGCTGGTCTCGAACTCCTGATCTCGTGATCCACCTGCCTAGGCCTCCTGAAGTGCTGGGATTACAGGTGTGAGCCACCATGCCCAGCCTAGAGTCTGTAATCTTAGCACCCCTCCACTAAGTCCCCAAAACAAGGTTAGCCCTTGATGAAGAAAGGACTGAGGTGAGAGTTCTTTGGTGCCCTCACAAAACAAAATCTAGTTCATGAGATGGGGAGTTAAAGGAGGGCAGAAATCCAAAGTTTGGCTTCTCTTTCTCCTAATCAAAAGGCTTCTCAATGTGGGATTTGGAGAACCACTGGGGTAATTGTTCTGTGTATTTATTTGACAAGTGTCATAGCTGTGTTCCTTTAGTGTTTATGACTAAATCATGAAACTCTCTATACTTAAGTGTATTCCAGAAAAAAACATTCAGAATGTGCAATTAGAATATTCAATAAAATAAATATTTGCAATACTTAAAAGAAGAATATGTACATTCTTCTGACCTCTCTGAAAGTTGACTTTCCATGTTAATTATGATAATGAAGTGGTTTGGAGGGTCCTCTGGCTGAAGACAATTTAGAAACTTCATCCTGAACTGCATGTTATTTGTGGATGTTAATGAGTAGACTGTTGTTTTGGTTTATAATTATAATTTTTGGGAGTATGGCCAGAAATAGAATGCAGTGTTGAAGGGTTGGCCTTTTTCTCCTGTGGTCCCTCCTTCATAAATTGGTTGATTGGAAATATTCCTAAAGCAAAATAGAGACAAAAGCGTCGGGATATAGTATTCACAAACTAGTGAGATAAATCTTGGATGACTTAACATGTAAACATTGATGCGTCAACTTGATGACCTCTGTAGTCTCTGGATATTTTCAGGTAGACTTTGTAGAGAGAAAATACAATTGTTAGTACTAAGACCTGATTGTACATTTTTGCTAATTTCTCTTCTTTCCTCAGTGATCACCAGGATGGCTTTTCTATGCAGATAACTTGATCCACAGAGTCCAACTTTGGTCCTGAATTCTGAGAACCACAGTTCAGAATAGACACCAAAGCATTTCAATGTTAGCAGACTTCCCCTATGACTTTATGAAACACAGCCCTACAGGAGTGCTCAGGAGGCCAGATCTTCCATCTGTCACCTGCTGACTGTTGATCCTGTGGGTTCACAGGCCAGAGGGATGCTGGTGAGGCCCCTTCTCAAGGGGAACCCCAGGAATACCTGACAGACGAGACAGACTTGGAGATGCTAATAGTCTGGTGAGAAAGGGACTTAATGTCATGAAGTATTAAAAAATCTAACATATTCAATCATTTACAAGAGAGTATTTTGAAAAGAGACTTGAAATGTAGAAGAGAGTGAGAAGAAAGAATCTGAATGTCACCTCTTTGGGTGGAATTTTCTCATTTCTGTATTTGTGGTCATCACTGTACACTGGTAACAAAATTTCCTGCCATAAAGTTTTCTCGGATAGTGAAATTATTTATAATATGAATAAATTTATTTCTTCATTTGTCCCTTCGTTTGTTTAAACATTATTTTTGAGTAGTTGATGTGAGTCAGAATTGCTCTAGACGCCAGGATTGTGGAGTTGCTCAAGATAGAGAGGACTCTCATTCACTATTACTTAATTTTTCAGTAGGACCAAAATAAAATATTTTAAAATAAATGTTTGTAATAAATATAATGACACAAACACGTAGTCTGGAGATTTAAAAAATACAATAGACTATCTGCCCATAAAATAATATAGCTTATTTCTCCACTGCCTAAAATCAACAATAAAGTATTTAAAAATGTCTCAAGACTCTAAAAAGAGTTATATTTTTGTGAAAGGAGACAGTCAATCGATATATAGAAGATGATATAATTTTTGGTAGTGATAACTGCTATAAAAATAAAACTGGATGATATAGAAGATAATTAGAGAATTAGGACTAGCTTAGACAAGGCTCTAAGAAAAATGCTGATATACTTCATTTATTAAACACAGATATATTCCAATTTTCTTCTTCTTGTGTCAAATTCATTATATAATCTTAATTTTTTAAAGAAATTTTGCTATTATCTGAATTTTTATTCTTTAGAAATAACATTGTTTATATTAGAAATTTCTTATTTTAAATGTATACAGGATTTTTAATGGTACTGTATCTTCATTTTCAATATTTGCAATTTGTTCATTATCTTATTTTTCTTCCTCAGTCTTCCTAGATTCAAATCGATTTCGTTTGTCTTCTCAATAAAATATCTTTTGCATTTGATGATTTTTTCTATCACGCATTTCATTTCTTTTTCACATATTTCTTTCCGTATTTTCTTCCTTCAATATTTTCTGCTTTCAAGAGAATTTACTTTCTGCAACTTGTTGGTTTTTGAAAATAACATCATGGCATGAATATTCAGTTCATTGATTATGGTATTTTTCTTTTTTTCTGGATGAATATATTCATTCAAAGCTATTATCCCACTCTCTGCCTCCACCATGCATTTATTCCTGGGCTAGACCCCAAGTAGAGCCTGCAGGAAATAGAATGTGAAGAACTAGAAACCTCTGTTGCTTCTTAGGACCTCCCTGTCTGGTGATGGACGCAGGGCTTGTGAGTCTGGCATAATGAGATCAGACAGGATAACTGTCCTGAGGATTAAACAGACACTTCACCCACATTTCCAAGGCTCTTGAAGGAGAACTTCCAACTTGATAGATTTTATTACTGCCCTGGATTTGACAGGTCCCCTCATGGTGAAAGTTGAAAAGGAGAACTTCCTGCCTTTCCTAAGTCCCTCTGCAATCTATGGACCCTGTGCTCACACAGACCCCCGTAGAAACCGACCCACAGGCTGCACTGCTCCTGTTTCCAGCTGCACAGGCAGAACAACATGCAGAAACAGATGCACGCAATGATGCCAAACTCAGGTTCCAACCAGGTGTCAAGAAAGATGAAAAAGTATGAAATAATAAGCTGAATCTGCTACACATGGGTTTCTCAAAAGAAATAATACTTTTTCACAGTTATTGAAATCTTTTATTTCCTTTAGGACTTTAGAAGCTTTTAGAGGTGAGGAAGGAAGATTCCTGGAGGTGGGTTATCTTTGAAAAATCAATTGTGCTGTTACCTCTATTTCCTCCAAAGGGAGATAAAGTGCTCATCTTCTTATCACAAACCCCCAAAGGAAGAGGATCCAATAGGGCTATTGGTAGGCATTAGGATGTGACCACTATGACTGGGGGACATGGTAGCCTGAGTATTATTTTCCAGGACAGTGAGAGGCAGATGTGCCTATAAAAGCTTAGCTCTGGAGAGCTGCCCTAGAATTTCAGATTTTCCCAAGGCCAGAGACACAAGGATGTTTTATCTCCAAGCAAGGCAAGTGATATAATCTACAAAAATGTTGGCACAAAAGTTAGCGACACTTTAATTTTTAGTATCAAAGAATAAAATAAAGTGAAGAGCAAGTGAAAAGAACAGTCACCTTTTCTTTGGAAATGAAGCTGATTAGAATATCAGAAGGAACATGTACTGCTTCATAAGTTGTTTTCCTCAAAGGTTCCCAATCATCTCAACAAACCATAGTTCTATTAATTTGAAATTAATGTAAAGTTGGAGGAAGAATCAGGTCTAGGAATATGTGTGTGTGTGTGTGTGTGTGCATGTGTGTATGTGTGTGTGTTCACTTTTTCCCAGAAATGCTTCTAGAAAGATACAGCTCAGCAGGACATCCAACGTGATTGCTTACATAAAAATTCTAAACCAATTTGTATTAGGCTGTTCTTGCATTGCTATAAAGAAATACCCAAGATTGAGTAATTTATAAAGAAAAGAAGTTTAATCGTCTCACACTTCTGCAGGCTGTACAGGAAGCATAGCTCTGGCATCAGCTTCTGCAGAGGCCTCAGGACGCTTGTAATCATGGTAGAAGGTGAAGTGAGAGTTGGCTTTCCCATGGCGAAAGCAGGAACAAGAGAGAGAGTTGGCAGGGGGAGGTGCCACACAATTTTAAATGAGCAGATCTCCTGAGAACTCACTATCACGAAAACAGCGCCAAGCCATGAAGGATCCACACCCATGACCCAAACACCTCCTACCAGGCCCCACCTCCAGCATTGAAGATTACAATTCAACATGAGATCTAGGTGGGGATGAAGATCCAAAGTTTCTCACCATTATTATATTCTAGATCAAGTACAGTATATGAGGTTTACAAGGAGAAGTGTGACTAAAAGTTTCAATATCTCACTAGATAAGAATCTCAGCTTCAATGGTTAGTGCATTAAAAAGAAAAGCCTTATTAAGATATAATTCAGGCTCTACTAAAAATACAAAAATTCGCTGGGTGTGGTGGTGTATGCCTGTAATCCCAGCTACTTGGGAGGTTAAGAGGTGGGAGAATCGCTTGAACCCAGGAGACAGAGCTTGTGGTGAGCCGAGATCGTGCCACTGCACTCCAGCCTGGGTGACAGAGCAAGACTTCATCTAAAAAAATATATATACAATTCATATAACATGCAATTCACCCATTTAAAGTGTGTAATTGGCTTTTAGTATATCCACAGAGTTATGCATTTATCACATGACCAATTTTAGAACACTTTCATTACCCTAAAATGAATGAAACCCGACATCCCTTAGCTGTTGATGCAGTATTTTCTTAGCACCGCTTGCCAGACTCGAGGAAGGGATGCCTCATCTGCTCAGTCTGCCATGCTGAGCCCCTTGCAGGAGGGAGCAAGTGAGCTTGAAAGTGTGGGATCTGGCTGGCTGCTCTGGGCACCAACACAGGAGCAAGCTCTGCGTGGGGCTGGGGCCAGTGCAGGCATGTTGCCTTGAGGGCAACATGGTGGCACCCAAGTGAGGGTGCCCCAACCCTGAAGCCCCAGAAAAGGTGTTACAGAGCTCCTTTAGTTTGGCCATCCACAGACAGCAACGTGTTAGCAGCTCAGTTGGCCCCTCACCTCATCCATGGGGTGGCTGCCCTCTGCCAGCAGTCAAAGGGCTGGTGTGTGACAACCTTTCTGGGTACCCATACTCAGTGGGTCTCGAGATTTTGTCTAACATCCAAGAGGAATGAAGTCACACAATTGAAGGATGGTGAATGTGAAGAATTTTATTGAGTGATGAAAACCGCTCTCAGTGGAGAGGGGAGCTGGAGAGGGCACAGGAAGAGCAGGTCATCTTTCCTATAGTCAGGTTGTCTCTTCTCTGAAATCAGGCCATCTCCTTCCCTGAAGTCAGCTGTATTCTCTACTGACTGAATCTGAGGTCTTTATAGGCACAGGATGGGAATGTGTGCTGATTGGTTTGTGAGTATGCAATAAAAGGTTAAAGGGAAGGCAACATCCAAAGGTTGGCATGATAATGTATAAAACTAATTAGGCAAGGGTAGCTATATGTAGAATAGGTGAAGGGTGGGGATGAATCGGAGGAAAGTATGCCAGACAGGAAGACAAGTTCTCAGTCCAGTTCAAGGATTCAACTTGTAGCTTGCCTTTCAGGCTTTCAGTTGTCTTCAGCTTAGGGGCGGGGGTCACTGGGGTCCCACCCCTGTCTCTCTGGGCATTTAGCTGCCTCCTGCTGCTATCAGTGTCACTCCCAACCTTCTCATTCACTCATTGCTTCTGCCCTAAATAACCATTAATCTACTTACTTTTTCTCTAGATTTGCCTAATCTGGACCTTTCATAGAAATGGAATCATACAATATGTAGTTTTTTGTGACTGGTTTCTTTCGCTTCGTGTAATGATTTAATGTGTAGAATGTAATGATTCTTTCCTGTAGCATAAATTAGTACTTCATTCCTTTTTATTGCTAAGTAATATTTCACTGTATGGATATGCGATTTTATTTATCTTTCAGCTGATAGGCATCGGTGCTATTTCTACTCTTTGGCAATCATGAATAATTCCGCTATAAATATTTACATCCAAGATTTTGTGTGGATATATATTTTCATTTCTTTTGGGACTTTTGGGTCATAAATAAGTCTTTCAATTTCTTGAAGGACTTCCAGACTCCTGCAAAATAACTGCAGCTCAAAAACAGGAGGGACTTCATTTTGGTCACTGCCGAATCCCCATTGTTTAAAACAGAGCTTGACAGATCACAAGCCTCACAACACATGACTTGAGTAAAACAAGTAAATTCCACATCTTGTAATCCTGAATACTCAGCTGTAATAGCAACATTTTTCATGCATTCTCTAGGAAATTTAAGCAAGAATTGCACAAGGGATTTTGATCCCTGCCAACTAAACACTTCATCCTCAATTTTCTCATTTTAAGTGGAAATAAATACCTACCTTCCAATAGAGTTCTTACAAGGCTGAAATGTGGTTATATACATGAAAGCGACTTGAAAATTACAAAGTATTATGGAAATGCCAGTTGCTGTTACTATTTCTATTCGGGTTGTTTTTGTTAGGACTATCACTCTTCCTGTCTGCAGTCCAGGACCAGACTCAAAGGCACTGAGTCACTTCCATGGTTATATTTGTTCCCTTAGTGTTTCTTGGCAATGGGGCATGCAGCTATATTGGTAATATATGCTCAGTTTATTCATACTGATTGCATGCATAATATAGATGGCCCCAAGACCACTGTCCTTGGGGACTGATATTTGCCAATATCCCCCCTAGATCTATTCCTAATCCTAGTGCCCTCTGTACTACTCTAACCTGTAGGCTGACCTCTTCATATTGGGTCAACTGGACTCCTCTGCTCTCTGGCTTCTGGTTAGATTTTCTGATTGGAGGCGCTGGGTTTTCAGGGTCAAGAGAAGAGAGAATTAAAGAGATTTATCACCCTCCCTCTCTCCCTGCTCGCCATGAGTTGGCAGTGTCTGTGTTCCTTTTACGAAGGCCACAGCGTCTGTGGCTTCAGATGCCAAGGCCTTCTTAGTGCCAAAGCTCCTGTATGGTCTGGCAGCTGTCCCCTCCTCTTGTTCCGTTGGTTGGGGTAGTGGTATGGAGTTAATGCAATGGCTTCCCACTGGTGCTAGGTCCTGGGTGCAGTGCCATCTCCCATTTATTTAATCATGTCTGATCTATTTAAGTGCTACCTTTCTTAAATTTATCAATTCAATTCCATTTTGAGTGCGCCATTAAATTTATCAATTCAATTCCATTTTGAGTGCGCCATGCATTTCCTGTGAGGACTCAACTAATACACTAATAATAATAATAACAGTAACTAACACTTACTTTGTACTCTTTCCATGCCAGGCTCTATGCTGGGTGCATTCACACACATGCTAGTTCGCTGCGTCCTCACAGTGACCGAATGAGATAGGGACTCTTTCTGTAGTTCCCACTTTGCAGATGAAGAAACTGATGCTCAGAGAGCATCCTTAACTCCTGCCAGGTCACATAGCTAGTAACTACCAAAACCAGCATTTAAACTTCACTGTCTTGCTTATAGGATCCATGGTTCAGTCTTCATGCTGCATAGCCCTTCTGTGGGGTTTCATGTTCTGACATGAGAATATCTCAGGCTGGTGGCTTTCCTAAGCAAAATTGTTGGCAGTGAGATTCATTACTCTATTTAGCTTTTATTATTCATCACTAATTGTAAGAGTAGATGTTCAATGTCACTAGCTGAGGTCCTCAAGCTTGCACAGCGAGACTTTCAATTAATCCACTAAAAAAGCTCTTTGTGCCACAACTAATGCGTGTCTATTAATGTGTGATTACTGTAGAAGGCCCAATGTTCTTCGTCTGAGACGACGTGAAGCTGACCAGGAGTGGGGATGATTTAGATACAATCAGAGTGCATTACACAAGCTCATTTTCACGTTCATAGGAACAATAAAAGACTTCTCAGCCATATTTACACCCAGACCTTCTCATATTTTAGAATAAAAGCAGGGTATAAAATAGGTTGTTATATACAGCACATTTCCTATTTTCTAGAGCGATCTGCAGCTGCCTGCAGTGCTGGCAGAATGGAAAAAGCCCCCATAATTTGTTAGGAATTTTTAAAATAAATGTGAGAGATAAATTGTGCAGTAAATTAGACTGATTAATAGCTTTATTAAATGGTATGAGTCACAATTTTAGGGTTTAATAACAACTCTCACATATTAAGAAATTGTTCTTTGCAAGGAACTGTTCTAACATACCATATTCATATGTCTTAACTTCTTTCATCCCACAATAATCTTATCATGTAGGTCCTATTTTCAGTCCCATTTCACAGACAAGGAAACTGAGGCACAAAGGTGTTATTTAGCTGGGACACAGATACACCACTAAGTGCTAAGCACAGGTTTACGAGACAAACTTCAACATCCAGGCTCTTACCCTTTATGCAAACCTGCCATTAGGGCTTTCACACACTTTATAAGTGTCATTTTTTTTTTTCCATTTGTCTGCACAAAAGCTTCTGGACTCATAAGCCTGAAGGGTTAATTGAGCTGTGACCTCTCTCAAATGCGTAAGTGAAGTAAATCAGGAACGGAAAACCAAACATAGTATGTTCTCACTTATAAGTGGGAGCTAAGCTATGAGGACGCGAACGCATAAGATTGATAGAAGAACTTTGGGGGCTCAGGGGGAAGGCTGGGAGGTGGGGTGAGGGATACAAGACTACATATTGGATGCAGTGTACACTGCTTGGGTGATGGGTGCACCAAAATCTCAGAACTTACCACCAAAGAACTTATCCATGTAGCCAAACAACAGCAACAAAATCTATCATCCTTTCAGTTTTATGAGTCTGCCTCTGGTTCCAGTGTTGTTCCCTTTATACAATTTGATATGCAATGTCATTTTTGTTACTTCCTAAATGGCTTGTAATTGAGATTTTGCTTCCCACTTTAACCTGGTGGTTATTTGCGTGTTTGGGCATTTATTTTCCTTATCATTTCTAGTTATACTTCATGAAAATTAGAGAATGCCTGGCCTTTTAATAGTAGAACTTTGTTATTCTTTCTTTGAGATATAAATACTATAATAAAGTTTTCTAAATATTAAAAAAATCCAACACAGAGATACTGTCCTGAGAGAACATCCTCTGGCTCTCAACACACAGTGAGCAGGCCAGGAGCGCACTGGCCAGCAGATGTCAGGAGATACTCATGGAAACCTAGGCTCTGGACTCTGGACTGAATTCCATGCGAGAGTTACAATAACCAGCTGGTCTGTGAAGCCCCAGTCCTCCAGGTCAAGTCTCCCTCATGTGACTCCAATATATGATCAGGTACTTGGAGTTCTGGAAACACAGCTAAGTCTAACTGGATCAAAGACGGGACTGACAAGAATGATGGAAATACTAAATAGTGGTTATACTTTTGTATTTTCCATGACTTGCATCTGATGAGCCCTAAATGTCTCAGGGAGGATGGCTTATAAATGCCAGGTGAGACAAATGACTCTCACGCTTTGCTTTTATGAATAGATTATAGTAAAAACAATTAGTTCTGCAGGAATCCAGTTCCTCCCTGTCCTAATTTGCCATTGTTCTGTTTCGATTACAGAAAGGTTAATGATGATGGTGACATGTGTGACGATGCCAGTTACCATTTATTGAGTGCTTGCTAGGGGTTAATCACACGCTCAACAAATATGAGTAGTTTCTTACTTAATCCTATTGCAGTTTTTCCTATATTTATTGTAAACAATTAGAAATACAATGATACAATTTGGCTCTGTGTTCTCACCCAAATCTCATCTCGAATTGGAATCCTCATGTGTCAAGGAAAGGAGGTGACTGGATCATGAGGGTGGTTCCCCCATGCTGTTCTGATGCTAGTGAGTGAGTTCTCATGAGATCTAAACGGCAATTTTCCTGCACTCACACTGCTCTTTCCTGCCACCATGTGAAGAAGGTCCTTGCTTCCCCTTCCGCTTCTACCATGAGTGTAAGTTTCCTGAGGCCTCCCCAGCCATGTGGAGCTGTGAGTCAGTTAAACCTCTTTCCTTTATAAATTACCCAGTCTTGGGTAGTATCTTTACAGCAGTGTGAAAACGGACTAATAGAAACAGATTTTAAAAAATAAATCAGAACATAAAGAAGCATATATTCAATGTCACCTAAAATAACCACGTTTTGAGGTGAAACCATTTAGATGCAAGCACATTAAGAATCATTCTATTTTCTCAATGATTTTAAACTTTTATGAAGTCTCTTTATCTCTGGTCGTACATTTTATCTTAAAGACTAATTTGTCAGGTATTTTTCTGGACACAAAATCTTTCTTTGGTATTGCTTGCATGGTCTAATTTTTTCAATCTTTATCTCTGTTTTAAGTGGATCTCCCATAAATATCATTTTATTTTAATTCAAAGAGATGTTTATTTTAATTTTAATTTAGATGTAGTCTCCTTATATGTAATGCATTTCTTAATACATTTGGGCTGTCAACTTACTCTGTGTTTGCTTTTCTGTTTGTCTTTACTGTTTTGCTTTTTCTTATTTCAGATAAGGAATTTTTTTTTACATATTTTCCCTATGAATTAGGAAATTATAAATAATGTTACTATTTTTAGATAATTACCATAAAGATTGCAATATGGATGATTGACATATTAAAGATTATATTAATTATGACTTTTCTTCTTTTCCAGGAAAAAGCAAAAATCTTAGAATTGCTTAATTTCATTTATGCATTTTTTGATTTACATGTAATTTTGCATATATTTAATTTTGTTTGTGTGTGGATTAAACTCCGCAGGTGATTATTTGTATTTGTGTTATTGTTATATATGGTCATTATTCATTCTGCATATTCACCCTTTGCGATTATTTAATTCCTTCTTAGGTTTTTGTTATTGTTGTTTTGGGGTTTCAGGTGTGTGTGTGTGTGTGTGTGTTTTGTCAAGATTTGGGATTATTTCATTCTTCCTGAAGAACACCCTTGATATTTCCTTTAATGTGGAACTTCTGGTAACAAGACAGTTTCTATTTGTCTGAAAAGCCTTTATTTCACTATTCTTAAATAATATTTTTTGCTGAGATATTGTTAATTATTTTGGTTGAGAAGTCACCTGTCATTCTACACATTTTTTTCCCTCTAATTAGAAAGATAACAATGAATTTTAAAGAGCCAGACTGGTTCTGGAGGGACATGACTGAGAATCCTGCCTCTGCTATAACTACTGACTGCCTTGAGCTTTTTACACCTGTGAAATGGGAAAACAATATTTCCCTTGCTGTGATTTTGTAAAGATTCGAGATAAGTTATTACTATTTTTTAGACATCTGGCCCATTGGGCCAGATGTCTAAAAAATAAATATTAATATTTTAATAAACATTATAATATTTTATATTATTATAATAAATATTACAATAAAATATATATTATAATTAAATATTATATTATTATAACAAAATAAATATTAATAATGTTTTAACATTATTAAAATATTATTATTGTAAATGTTAATAATTTTCTTATAAATCTTTCTTGTTCAGAAAAACAAACTTCTGTATAACCCCTGCACATAACAGCAAACTGACCAAATTTGATATTGTAAAAAAATCAGATGTGATATTTTAAAAATTATTCTTACTGCTAAATTCTTTTCATTTAAGTCTTGCTAATCTCTTTCTTCTCAATCTTTATTGCCACCATAAGAGTTCTCCTCCTACCAATACACAAACAGCAGAGTGTGGGCACCAGAGCATGGGCAGATCCCGTGAGCACAGGAAGGTCACCAAGAAGGGGAAGTTCACACACAACCTGATTTGGTTTCAAGACAAATTTTCTATCAGTAACCCATTAACAGTCCAGGTGCGGTGGCTCACGCCTGTAATCCCAGCACTTGGGTAGGCTGAGGCGGGTGAATCACCTGAGATCAAGAGTTTAAGACCAGCCTGGTCAACATGGTGAATCCCTGCCTCTACTAAAAATACAAAATTATCTGGGCATGGTGGCAGGTGCCTGTAGTCCCAGCTACTCCGGAGGCTGAGGCAAGAGAATTGCTTAAATCCGGGAGGCAGAGGTGGCAATGAGCTGAGATCACGCCACTGCACTCCAGCCTGGCACAAGAGCAAAACTCTGTCTCAAAAAAAAAAAAAAAAAAACAGAAAGAAAGAAAGAAAAGAAAAGAAAAAAAACTCATTAATTCATTAATGCGGGCTCAGAAGTTTTGACATTACCCTCGTTTTTATAGGTTCTTACAACAGGGATAAGTTTTCAAAGGCCAGTGTTTGCATATTTTTCTAACAATTAATTCCTTTCCTAATATCAGATGTGATCTCAATCATTCCGTAATACCACACATTTTATTAGTTTTGTCTGTCATATAGGGTTACTTATTTGTTTTTTAGAAGGGCTGAATGAAACTGAAGTTTAATTCCTTCCAACGTGCCCAGCAAGAGAGTCGCCATTCTTACTGAAGCTGAGGAGGAAGTTCAAGACTGAGGAGGAAAACTATCTCTGATTTTCTCCAAAGACACTAATTTATCTACAGCTGTCTGTCTCTTGTCTTTACCTTTATTATCAAACACACACATGCACACAGGCACACACACAAACACACACACACATTTTCTTTTGGTCAATCATTCAAATGGTTTCATTGTTTTCTTGGTTTCTTCAAAGATTTAATATTGGTTTTATTTGTTCTCTCAATTGCTCCTGTGATTTCCTTTGAACTAACTTCTCTATTTACAATTGTTTTCTTTTTTCTACTCACTGTTGTTCTTTTGTTCTATTTCTTAAAATTCTCACTTCCAGAATGCACGTAGGGTGATGTGTCCCCTACATGCTGTTTCAGTGCCTGTCTCAGGATCTATAGGCCTTGTTTTCATTGTGGCTCAACTCTAAATGTTTCTCCTTTGTATTGTAGTTTCCTGTTTTACATAAATTCCAAATCTATGAAGGTTTGGTTTACTTTTAAAGTGTGTTTTCAGCACTTTGGGAGGTTTGAGGCAGGGGATCATCATTTGAGCCTAGGAGTTCAAGACCAGCTTGGGCAATATAGCGAAACCCCATCTCTACAAAAAATACAGAATTAGCCGGGTGTGATGGCATTGACCTGTAATCCCAGCCACTTGGGAGGCTGAGGTGGGAGGATCACCTGAGTCCAGGTGGTTGAGGATGCAATGAATCAACATTGTACCACTGCACTCCAGCCTGGGTGACAGAGTGAGACCCTGTTTCGAATAAAAAATGTCTTCATAGAGGAGAACGCCACACTCTCTGGCCTACCACAGGGTGAAGGATGGGAGGAGGGAGAGAATCAGCAAAAACAATTAATGGCCACTAGGCTTAATACCTGTGTGATAAAATAATCTATACAACAACCCCCCGTGATACAAGTTTACTTATATAATAAGCCTGCACATGTACCACTGAAGTCGAAATAGAAGTTAGATAAATAAATACATAAAAAGAATTTATATGAATGAAATCAACTGCTCAAAAAAAGTGTTTTGTTTTATATTAATTGTTTAAATATTTTTAAATCTCATTAGAAATGCTATTTTGTGTTTATAGGAAATGCATATTTTTTCATTTGAGGGAATTGGTTCTCTGTAAGTCCTTTAGTTTAAATTTGCTCAACTATTACTTATTCTTACTAATTTACATTTGTTTGGCACATCAACTTCCAGGTAAGGTATGATAAACCTTTCTACTCTTATATATTATTTGTTAAATTTACCTAATATTTCTGACAATACGTATAGCAACTTATATTTAAATTACATTCTTAGTTACTAACAATTTTGGACTTCTCACAAACTTGTAGGTTGTTTTTTACATCATTATTTAGTACTCGATTTGTATCCAGAACATTTTTGCCTAGAATACTATTATCTCTGATATTTAATAAAACTTGATCAGGTTTTCCCTGGCTGGTATTTACTGTACACAATTCTTCTCTTAGTTTTCTTGTATTCTGTCTATATCATTGTATTTTTTTTCTTCAACTTTCATTTTAGGTTCCTGGGCAGGAGGTGCAGGTTTGTTACATAGGTAAACGTGTGCCATGGTGGTTTGCTGCACAGATCATCGTATCACCAAGGTATTAAGCCCAGTATCCATTAGCTATTCTTCCTGATGCTCTCCCTCCCCCATCTCTCCCCCTCCAAAAAGCCCCTGTGTGTGTTCCCCCCATTTAACCATGTGTTCTCATCATTCAGCTCCCACTTATAAGTGAGAAAATGGGTGTTTGGTTTTCTGTTTCTGCATTAGTTTGCCGAGGATAAAGGCTTCCAACTCCATCCATGTGCCTGAAAAGGACATATATAATTGTATCTTTAAATGACTTTTGTACTATGCTTGATTTTTTAAATCTAAATATTTGGGCACTGTAGCATAACTTCAAATTATATGTACTTAACCACCATAAACTTAAAATATGCAATGCCCAATTATTATAATTATATATTATTATTACTTGGAACTTTAACATCATTTGATTATTAATATTTTTAAATTAAATCATTATTAAATTTATCATATTTTAAATTATTTTCACTATTCTATATTTTTAAACCTTGCTTGAATTTACTCACCAAGTGCTATCTAGACACAGGCTTAGAAAAATTCTGCTTGGGGTTTTGACGTAAATTCTTGAATCTGAAGATGCATTTAAAAAAATGAATTTTAGATGATGCTTAGATTCAGCTCCTCAAATGCTGCTCCTCTTCATTCTTCTCCTCTCTCCTTACGGAACACCTGCCTGTTTTACCCTTCATGTCTCTTAACTTCTGTGGAATACTTTTCAGGGCTTTGTTGCTCTGTGCTGTGTTCTGGGCAATTTCCTCAGATCTATGTTCCAGTTTGTTAGTTCTGTTTTCTCCCAAGTGCTTGCTTTTTAAAGAGGAAAAATACATCTCTATGTCTGTCTCTATATGCCCCTATATCTATATCCACCCCCACCTACTCCCACATCTATATGTGTATATTCACATGGAGGCACATACATGTGTACACAGTCATGCTCCCTTATCTGCAGAAGATACAGTTCAGGACCCTCAGTGTATGGGTGAAACTGCAGATAGTATGAACCTTACATATAGTATGTTTTTCCTATACATATATAACTATGATAAAGTTTAATTTATAAGTTAGGAAGTTGGACATGGTGGCCCTTATCTGTAATTCCAGTGCTTTGGGAGGCAGAGACAGGAAGATTGCATGAGGCCAGGAGTTTGAGACCAGCCTGGGCAATAGAGTGAGACCCTATCTCTACAAAAAATTAAAATTGTAAAAGTATAAATTAAGCACAATAACAGGCTAACAATAACAATTAATGGTAAAATAGAACAATTATAACAATATACTGTAACACAAGTTTTATGAATGTGGTTTCTCTCTCTCTTAAAATACCTTACTATTTTTGAACTGTGGTAACTAATTCCAGTAAAACATAAACCCCAAATAAGGGGGCCTTACTATGTACATAAAGGAATAATTAAACAAATCTTTAAAAATATTATTACTAGCGATAATTACAGTGGTTAACACACAGCTCGGCGCCACACTGAGCCCTTCTATAAATGTAGTAGTAGCATTATTATTCCTTAATTTTTTTCTAAGCCCAATTATGTGTCTTGCACACATTATGCAAGACACTCATTGAATTCCTTACAAAACAATTCTGAGGGCAATGCCACTGTATCACTTATTTTAGAGGGGAGAAAACTGAAGTGCAAAGGACCTGTAATTCAGCCCAGCTCACCCAGGCAGCAAAAGACAAGGCTGAAATTTGACCTGAGCGTGGGCAGAATGCACAGCCAGAATGCCACAGTCCTGCACCCCGATCATCAGTGGAAGCTGGCTTGATTGATGAAACATGAATGAATCACTGCTAGTCACATCTACCACTTCCTGCGAACCTGCAGTCAAGACCTTGCAGGACTTCAGGGGAGTCTTCATACACTCACAATGCGGATAGGCAGATTGGGTCGTTCCCTCGCATGAAGATGAAAAAACGGAGGCCGTGGAGGGATGGAAAGACGGCGGCCGCAGCCGGTATCATCAGACCCAGATGTCGGAGCCGGGATTCTCCGGACGGTGGCAGAAGAGAGAAGCCGTTTCTGTGACTGTCAGCCTTGCTGGCCACGTCCCACCTGAGCGGCCTCTGGAAGGTCTAGGAAGAGCGAAGTCTACAGAATTATGGCTCCAGGGGGCGGGGCAGGCTGCGTCCACGCCGGAAACCTCGCGAGAGGGATGCGCGCGCAGCAACGGCGCGGAACGCGGGGCTGCACGGCGGAGTCAGTCACCTGTGAGCAAACCTCATGGAGCGCGCCCAGAACAGCACTAGTGTGTGAAGCCATGTCGACGTCACTAAAAGGGACTATCGGAGACTGGACAATCTGTGACGAAAGCGGTTTATTTGCCTCACAGTTTCGCAGGCTGTACATAAAGCGCAGTCCCAGCATTCGCTTCTGGTGCTGGCCTCAGGAGGCTTCCAGTCCTGGCGGAAGGCGAAGGGCAGCCAGGGCCCCACACGGGGAGGGTGGACGCGAGAGGGAGAAGGAGCGAGGCAGTGGGAGAGTGAGAGGAGGAGGCCAGGCTCCTTTCAACGCTCAGCTCTCCTGTGAACTCGCGCACCACCAGGAAAATGGCGCCGAGCCGTTCCTGAGGGGTCTGCCGCCATGATTCCAACACCTCCCGCCAGACCCCACCTCCAACACTAGGGGTCGCATTTCAACGGGACACTTGGGGGAAAATGCCCAAGCTGCAATTACCCAAGATGGCATAGGCTATGCCTTCCTTGCCAGCGTGCAGGTGTCAAAGAGGAAACAGGGAAACACAGGCAGTGGTGTGGAATAGGTACGTCTGCAACGCGTTCGTGCGTGGGGAAGGGACAAGGGCGGGCAGGTGGGGCGAGACGGGGAAAGAGATGCAGAAAAGCCCCTTCTCCCATCAGAAGCTCTCTGAAAAAAAACTAATGTATTGATCCTGAGATTCCCATTTCTGTGCTGTGTGTGTGTGTGTGGTCTTCTCATACCGACTTTGATTTCTCCTTGCAAAGGAAAACTGAAGTCTAATGGTGGAAACCCACTGACCTTTGCAGAGTTTTCAGGAGTAATGGTGTTGATGATTCTCTTGTTAGTCTAACATTATCTTTGTTCGGGTTTCAGTTGATGAGGCACGTATCCCAGGGGCCCACCCAGGCAAAAGAAAAGCTTCACAGTTAAAATCTTAATAGGAGAAATCAAAAGAGGCCAATGAGGTTTTTCTTCCTTAGACCCTTGAAATGGAAGAGGCTTACAATGCACTCTGAAACGGGGCTCTCTCTGCTTGCACAATTTTCAAAAGCATAGTCAACCCATCTGCAAAGATACTTCACCTGCAAAATGTTAAGTATGCATCTCATTTTGTTCCAGAATAAGAAGCCAAAGACAAACTTAAATTTGCTTGGAAATAAGCATAAGTACTTCAGAAGCCCTAAGTGAACAGAGATAAGAGTTGATACTTCTTACACTCCTTGCCAGAGAAGAGTAAAGAATGCATGTCATTCCTCTTATAAAGACATCAGCCATTGATATAGCATTTTTTCATGGTCTAAAAAGCATTACTTTAATCCGTATATATTGAGGCTTTTTTCTGTGTCAGGTGCTGTTTTAAGGTCTGAGATGCAGAGGGGGAACAGTCTCAGTCCCTTTGAGACTAGTGTCACACAGCAGACATGCACTCTGCACAGTGGCGGCCTAGCAGATGAGTCTGTGTTTGATGGAGAAGAGTGTTTTCTTTCTCATTGAATTGATGCCTGTATTAGCTCCTTTTGCTACAGCAAAAAATTACCACTAGCATAGTCTTACAACAGCATGCATGTATTATCCTCCAGTTCAGAAATCTAAGATGAGTCTCACTGGGCTAAATGAAGGTGTCTTCAGGGCTCTGTTTCTTCTGAGGCTCTGAGGTAGAATCTGTCTCCTGGCCATTTTCTGCTTCCAGAAGTTGCCAGTGTTCCTTGGCTCATGGCCACATCACTCCTGTCTCTGCTGTCTTCATCACAGCTCCTCTCACTATGAGCCTCCTGCCTCCTCAAAATAATGACGTGTGATTCCAGTGGATCCACCAGGATGGTCCAGGACAAGCTCCCAGTCTCTCAGTTAGATTAACCCTTATCTCAGTAACATCTTCACAGTCTCTTTTGCCATATAAGGTAGCCTATTCTTAGGTCCCAAAGATTAGAACATCTTTGAAATATTTTGAGACCAATTATTC
This sequence comes from Plecturocebus donacophilus, assembly GCA_004027715.1. Taxonomy (NCBI): domain Eukaryota; kingdom Metazoa; phylum Chordata; class Mammalia; order Primates; family Pitheciidae; genus Plecturocebus; species Plecturocebus donacophilus. The sequence goes on along the minus strand of PVKP010004406.1, from coordinate 56,621 downwards.
TGCCTGTGTATTGGGGCATCTTTTGGGGAATAAGTTATTCTGCCTATCACAGTGATCAATATTTAAATACCAGAATATTTACCATATATACTTCTGGTTAAAATATGGGCTTCAGTTAATAATAATAAATACACCATGCTAATAATATGCCATACTAATCCATAGTAATTATTACTAATACTAATAGCAATGTATAATACTATATATATGTATAATATGTATTATTAGTATGTATTATACATATGAATGTATAATTATTACTAATGTTAATAGTAATGAATAATGTATATTACACATACTATGCATACGTATAACACTATACTAATGTATAGTACTATACTAATGCATAATAATTAATAATAATATACCATACTAATGTAAGATGTCAATAATAGGGGCACTTAGGGTCCCCATTGGGTTTACAGGAATTCTGCACTATCTTTGCAGTGATTCTGTAAAGCCAAAAATAAAAGTATTAAAAATGACATTTCCTGCTGCCTTGAAAATGTGGAAAATCAATAACCAGCGAGGCATGCCAGCATAGAAACAGTTGACTGTATGAGTTCAGACTCATCTCTTTATTGAGACACAACCCTTTCCATTAATTGAAGCCCCTAAAATGACCTGCTTCATTCACTGACGCCATTTCTCTGGTGGTTGATGGAATTTGAGATTGTGACTCTTGAATAAAGTAGTGGAAGAGACAATTATGTAATTACCTCTGTGCTCTGCACCACGGAGAAGGAGGTTCGTGAGTTCCCAGTGTGTCCTCGAAGGGGAATTTCTCCTCTTCTCAGGCTCAGGTCAGTCCCTCACAGTCACTCCAAGTCAGATGGAGAATCAACGACTGATGGTGCAGGCAGGTGAAACTTCTTTTCCTCACTGTACTTTACAAATTATAGTAATTTCAAGCTCTATTAAATAAGGATGTGTCTTCGCTGGTTGATGTCCCTATTTATCTGCTTAAGTGCATTTGTTTCCAGGAGCTGATGTGCTAAGAGAATTGTTGCCTAAGATCTGGATAAGTCATCCAGTTATTGTGTGGGAGGGAAGGGAAAAGGAGGTGGGTTGTTAAAAGCTGGTGAAAAATATGCCTGTAGCTAAGAATAATGTAAATCCTGGTATTATAACTTTAAGCCAGGTGCTGAGCCATTACAGTATTCAATTATTTTGGTGCTTCAAGGCAAATGTTTCCAGGTCTGAAATTCTAGTCTACTTTACATTCAACAAATGATGTTGTGTTTCGATGGAGTGATGCCCATTTATGAAGGGAAGAATTCATGTCATTCAGCCTATTCCCTGCCTGCCCTAGCACCCCCATTAATACACCTGTTACTAATGTAAGGTAGTCACATTTAATGTTATATAAAGGGGAAAGGGCCTACGGCCTTCTGGGGAAATATTGCAAGGTCAGAGGAGGCCACATCAGGAGAATATTGGCCTTTTTTCCTATTCTATTTTGAACTAGGAATTTTGAAACTATAACAAAATTCTGTGATTGTCCTTATCTTTCTTCCCACCCATAGTTACTTCTTAGCTAAGTTAACCTTGTCTTTTAGCCTTCCCTGATGAAAATTAAGAAGCAAGAACAGAGGGTCTGAAGATCTGAAATCCATATGTGATTTTCTAGGTTGCACATAAAATATCTGCCTTATAATAAATAGCTATCATTTGCTAAACACCTTTCACAGGCAAGATACTGTATCACATACTTTTCATATAGTATGCTACTGATTTCTCATCAAGATCCTTTGATGATATTAACCTACATTTATCTAGTGAAGCAGTCAGCAAGCTGCAACCCTGAGGTCAAATCTGTCCCCCGCTTCTTTTTGTAAATAAAGATTCATTGTAACACAACTGTGCCCATTAATTTCTATATTTTATATGGCTATTTTCCCATAAAAAGAAAAGAATTCAGTAACTCCGTGGCTGCAATTCTGTCCTGGTAGCCAGGAATGTAGAAAATATTTCAAAGCCTGACCTTTTACAGAAAAGAGCTTGCCAACCCCTGATCTAGTACCATGTCTTAAGAAATACATGAAGACAAATTCATTTAATCCTCCTTCATAACCTGGCAAGCACATATTACTATTTTCTCAGTCTTGCAGATGAGAAAATGAAGGATACAAGGAGTTAACTTGTACAAGTTCAAAGAGCTTACAAATAGTGGAAACAGCAGTCAAATCCAGCCCTCTACTCCACAACCGGTTATCTTTATACCACAGAACGTGCCAAATCACCTGCACTCAGCAGCCCAATCTATTCTCCTACTACCAAACTTCTTGATCAAGTAATGTGTATATTCTTTCCAAAGAGATGTAATGTGTGTGCAAAACCATCAGCTCATAGGAATTCAATATGGGCCCATATCAGCATACAGACGTGAGGACATTATAACCTTAAAACTTATGTTTCTGTCATTTTTACTCATCTGAATCATTTATTTCCTAATTTATTTCCCACACTTACTCATTTAATAAACTTTGAAATCAACTCACTAATACTTATGCTTAATGAGAACAGCACAGGCTCCCCAGGGCTCCAAAGAGTTACATTAGTTAGTTTCCTTTTAAAGACATATCACATATTTCCAATAATTTTATTCTAGATGGGAGTAGGATGTGTTTCCAAAAGAAGAAAGCTTTTGGCTACCTGGAAGTGTCACAAGTGAGCTATATATTGTGGTACTTAAGAGTGGGGCTGGGGCTCAGCTGCTGGGGTCTGAATTCAACACTTCATTGCTTAATGGCTCTGTGATTTGAGAAAGTTAGTTAATTTCTCTGAGCCTCATTTTCTTTGACTGAAAGTGAGCACAGTCAAGTGCTAGATAACCATGCCTGTTACATATTAAGAACCATATATGAGCGCGCTGATATGTGAGAGAGGTAGTGTGTTTAAACATATTCCTTATTCCATGACTCCATAAAATACAAGGATTATCACTCTCCTCAGGGCATCTGAACATTGTAATTATGGGCATGTTTATTGACAGTGTGGTGCAATTTGTAGATAAACATAAGACCTGCTGTAGTCTATAGAGCTATTAGCTCCTACATTTAGTGGCCCAAATGGAGATGTTCTTGGAGGTCCCATGCCTGCTGTTTCTGCATTATTTCCTTCCCTTCCCTCCCTTCTTCCCTCCTTTCTTTTCTTCCCTCCTTCCCTTCCCTTCCTTCCCCTCCCCTCCCTTCCCTTCCCCTCCCCTCCCTTCCCTTTCCCTTTCCCTTCTCTTCCTTTCCTTTCGTTCTCTGTTTCTCTCTCTCCTTCTCTCTCTTCTTCTCCCTCTCTCTCTCTTTCTTTCTTTCTTGGAGTCTCGCTCTGTCGTCCAGGCTGGAGTGCAGTGGTATGATCTCAGCTCACTGCAACCTCCACCTCCTGATTGCAAGCGATTCCCCTGCCTCAGCCTCCCGAGTAGCTGGGACTACAGGCACGAGCCACCATGCCTGGCTAATTTTTTATATTTTTAGTAGAGATGGAGTTTCACTATGTTAGCCAGGATAGTCTCCTGACCTCATGATCCACCCGCCTTGGCCTCCCAAAGTGTTGGGATTACAGGCATGAGCCACCATGCCTGGTCTGTTTTTGCATTATTATCTGGATTTTACATATTGGTCATTGTCATTTCATGTATACTTTGCTCTGTATCATTTTGTAACTTGCTATTTCTGATCTACTGTGAGTTTGTAAACCAGAAAACCAAACTCAGAATATTCATGTGCAGAACCAGTTGTTAGTTTTTCATGGATGAGCTTTAGAGTTTGCATGAGGTATTTTCATTTTGAATTTTCCTCCTTTGATCTGGATAGTTGAGGGACCACAGGTTTCCTAGGCTCATAAAGACATTTAGTATCCCCTAAAACCTGGGCAGCCAAAACAGAACACTGACTCACTTGACCCTGAATCTCCAGGTGATGGCCAACATTCACATTCGCATATTTTCATGGTTGCACACTCAGACTCCCCTCAGAGAATATGGGCCCAAGGCTGTCCAAGAAAACCCACAACTGCCTATCCTCATCCCAGCCAGGGAAATTGTGCTGGATTTCTCATGAACCAGCACATTCCATTTATGACACCCAGTGATTAATCTCACCACCTCACTGTGAGTACCATCATTGCCAAATTACAGCATACTTGTAGACCTAATTACATTCATTGATTCAATTTTAGTGTGACTGAGTTATTGACATGGATGTGAATTAACTTATTTTTCTGCAGCCAAAGGCCAGTAATAGAATTTAGAGAGAAATTATGTCTAGATAACACTCAGCATGAGTGAGAGTGTCTGATTTCAGAGACCTAACGCAACAAAAGGGAGGGTTTCCTGGGGCTTTCCAGTGGGCACAGGTTCTCTGGCATATTCTCCCCAGCTATTGGCAGCCCCTCAAATGCATGATCTATCAGGGTAGTAGAAAACTGCAGAAGAAGTAAGAAACAAAGCATGTGATTTTTTTGTGTGTGTGTGTGTGTGTGTGTGTGTGTGGGTAGAACTATTTAGAATCCTAGGAATCTATTTTATGTCAACAAAAATCAAACACTTGCTTTATTCCTCGGCCAAGGATTCATATATTAAATATGACAAAATACAGCTGGTTCAAACATCATGCTAAGTGAAATATGCCAGTCACAAAAGACAAATACTGTGTAATTCCTCTTATACGAGGTGCCTATAATGGTGAAATCCATAGCGACAAAAAGAAGAATGGTGGTTGCTGTGGGCAGGGGAGATATGTGTAGCATTTCAGTTTTGCAAGATGAAAACAGTCCTGGAGATTAATTGCACAAAAAATGTGAATGAACTGTATGCTAACCAGTGATTAAGAGAGTAAATTTTTATGTTACGTATATTTTACTACAATTTAAGAAACCCCACAAAGTTTAGTAGCTTAAAAGACAAAACCAACCAACCAAATATGAAAACAATGATTGATTCAGACTGTAAATCTAAAGTCACTAGATGCTTTTAGCAGGGATTGCTTCATGTAGGGAATTAAAGGTTGACCCAACAAGGGAAAGACTGAGCAGGCAAGGTCAAAAATACTGATGGAAATCTTGCAAATTATGCTGGAACTCAAGTGGCTGATACCCAGGGAAAAGTCAGAAAATGATGCCACTGCTTTATCTTCACCATCCACCAATGCTCACATGCATTTCTGCACTTGCCACTGGAGACCAATGACTTCTCTGCTTTCCTACCTTTCAAACCTCATGCACCTGACATTCACTTGCCGACACAAATTAGAACTCTACTAGCAAGGCAGCCTAGCTCATCCTTAGATAGAGTTTTAGAAGCACAGAGGTAACACTATAGCTTAATAAACAATCAGGTGCAATCTCCACTGTATTTTTTTTTTTTTTTGAGACAGAGTTTTGCTCTTGCTGACCAGGCTGGAGCGCAACCGTGTGGTCTTGGCTCACTGCAATCTCTGCCTCCCGGGTTCAAGTATTAACCCGGCCTCAACCTCTCTAGTAGGCGGAATTACATGCACTCGCCACCATGCATGACTAATTTTTGTACTTTTAGTAGAGACGGGGTTTCACCGTGTTGATCAGGCTGGTCTCTAACTACTCCTGACCTCAGGTGATCCACCCCCCTCAGCCTCCGAAATGTTGCGATTACAGGCCTAAGCCACTGTGTCTGGCCTTCCACTGGAATATTAAAAAGTCAAAATTAAGAAGCAAACCCACATTTTTTTAAATTATCAGCATATTTGGATAAAACATAATAGGTGAGGTAAGAGAGGAAGCAAAATGAGATGGAGACGGGCACTTGGCTAAGGACAGTAAGCTCTGAGCATGTTCCACAAAGAACAGAAAGCTGATAGTACAAAGATGATTTTTAGGAAATAGATTATGGAAAAATAGAAATTTATTTTACTGTGTATTAGAAATCATACAACTCACAGAAAACTGTGGTTTCAGAGATGTTATTGATGATGGCTGCTAAATTTGGTAGTAATGTGTTCATGTATCTTCCACAGATAACAACATATTTTAGTTCTATGGCTCAGGAAGAAAACAAATAAGCTTCCTTCCCCACCAACAAAAGAAATATAGAAGATTTTCAAAGTCTGGGGAGCCACAACACTGGTGATTCAGCTCTTTGCAAATACTTTTCTATTACATCTTGTTTGTTAACAGAAAAAGGGACAAATAAATTGTGGACAAGTTTTTTTAACAGCTTTATTGGAGTATATTTAACATACAGTAAACTGTGCATGTTGAAAGTGTGCAATTTCCTAAGTTTTGCTGTATGTATGCACCTGTAAACAACTCCCTGCAATCAAGACAACGAGCCCGTCGATCTCCTCAGAAAGATTTTTCACCTTGATTTGTAATCCCTCCCTCACACCCCATCATGCCAGCCTCCTTGGACAACCCCTCCTCTGCCTCCGGCAACTGTAAATGAGGTTGCATTTTTCTCAAACATCATTTAAAGAAATCATAGAATGTGCACTATTTTTTTGGTCTAGAGTTTTTTTTTTTTTTTTTTTGACAGGATCTTGCTGTGTTGCCCAGGCTGGAGTGCAGTGTTGCTATCATAGCTCACTGCAATCTTGAACTCCTGGGCTCAAGTTTTAAATTTTTTTCTAGAGACAGAGTCTCACTGTGTTGCTCTCAAACTCCTAGCCTCAAGCCATACTCCTGCCTAGACTTCCCAAAGCGTTGGGATTGCAGGGATGAACCACTGAACCCAGCCTAGATTCTTTTACTCAGTACAGTTATTTTACATTTCATCCATTTTGTAATATTTAATAATATTTTATTTCTTTTTATTGATTAGTATTCATTGTATGAAGATACTAGTCTCTGTGCATCCATCAACTGGTTAAGGGACACTTTGCTGGATTCCGACTTGAAGTTATCAACAGATAAAGCTGCAGTAAAAATCCATGTGCAGGCTTCTATGGATATACCTTTTCATTTATTTTGAGTGAATGCCCAGGATGGTTGGATCATGATAGGCATATGTTTAACTTGAAGAAACTGCCAAAATACTTGTATTCCAAAGTCATTGAGGAGTATTTCTTTCACATCCGTGTCATTAGTCTTTTTATTTTTATTTCTCTGTGTTGCAGGGTAAAGTGTAGTGGCATGATCTGGGCCCACTGCAACCTCTGCTTCCTGGATTCAAGTGGTTCTCCTGCCTCAGACTTCGAATAGCTGGGATTGCAGGCACCTGCCACAATGCCCAGCTAATTTTTATATTTTTAGTAGAGATGGGGTTTTGCCATGTTGCTCAGGCTGGTCTCGAACTCCTGACCTTAGGTGATCCACCTGTCTCAGCCTCCCAAAGTGTTGAGATTACAGGCGTGAGCCACTGTGCCTGGCCCCATTCGTCTTTTTTTAAATTTAGCTATTTATGTAGATGTGTAGTAATCACTCTCTGTGGTTCTAATTTTCATTTTTCTAATGGCTAATGGTGCCAAATACCTATTTGTGTGCTTGCTCTCCATATATCTATGTTGGTGAAGCACCTGTTCAAATCTTCCATGTATTTTTCCCTCGTCATTTTCTTCGTTCTTGAATTTTGAGAGTTCTTTATATTCTAGATACAAACTTCTTGTCAAATTTATGATTGCAAATGTTTTCACCCAGTCTGTGGCTTGCATTTTTATTCTCTTTAGTAGTGTTTTGTATAAAAAGCATGCTATGATTTTGATTAGTAGTAATTTTGCTCTTTTTTTTAAATGTTGTGGTTATTCCAGGTCTTTTGCCTTTCCATATAAATTTTAAAATCAGTTTGTCAATTTCTATTTAAAACATCTTCATGAATTTTGGTTGGGATTTCATTGAATCATAAATTGATTTGGGAAAAATTGACATGTTAACAATATTGAGAGTTCTCATCCATAAACATGATCTATCTCTTCATTTATAATTTTCCCAGCAAAGTCTTATAGTTTTCAATGTAGGTCTTTCCCATTTTTATTATTTGTCTCTAAGTATTTTATATTTTGGATTCATTATAAAAGGGATTTCAATTTGGATGTCTGATTGTTTTAGACAGTATGTAGTATCTTTGAATTTCAGTTTAGATATCTGATTGTTCTTTGAAAGTATTTTTCTAGCCTGATTTTGCAGAATCCTGTGCTTGGACCCTGCAAGTGTTCTAAGCAGTTTCAGTGGGTTTACTTGTAGAGTTGACTGGATTTCCCACATGGACTTTTTCTACTCTCTATATGCTGTATAAAGGCAGTTTTCCTAATCCCATTGCACCTGGGTGCCTTTTATTTCTTTTAACTCCCTTATTGCACTGGCTAGAACTTCCAGTACAATGTCTATTATAAGTGATCTAAATAGCCATTTTTGCCTTGTTCTTGATTTCATGGGAAATGCATTTAGACTTTACCTGTAAGAATGATGTCAGCTGTTGGTTTTCAGCAGATGCCTCTGACGGACTGCAGGTAGTCTCTTTGATGATTAGTTTGGTTAGAAGTTTATTTATTTGAATTTTAATCAGGAATGAATGCTGAATTTTGCCAAATGCTTTTTAACATAGAGTGAGATTATCTTATAACTTTGCATATTAAGTTTGTTGATATGAAATAAATAATTGATGGATGCATAAATTTTAAACCAACTAGGCAATCCTAAGATGAACAACACTGGATCTGGAGGTATTATGATTTTCCATGCTGTTAGATTCAATTTGCTAAAATTTTATTTAGAATTATTGTATTTATGTTCATGAAGGATATCGGTCTTTAGGTTTCTTCTTGTAAAGTTTTGTTTGGTTTTTGTATCAGGGCCATATTGGCCTCATAGTTTCTTTTTTTCAGTGCTTCAAAGTAAATTTATAAAATTAGTATTGTGTCTTTCTTAAATGTTTGGTAGAATTCAATGGTGAAACCATCGGGAACTGGAATTTTCTTTAAAGAAATTTTTAAATGAGTAATGCAGATTTCCTTATTAGATAAGGGGTTGTTTAAGTTATCTCTTTGTTCTTGACTTGAGCTTCAGTAGTTTTGTTTTTCAATATTTTTTAAAATATGTTTTCAAATTTACTGCTGCATAACTGTTCATAATATTGTTATCAGCATTTTAGAGTCTTTAGAATGACTAGTGATGCCATCTCTCTCCTCGCTGGTATTATGAATTTGTGTGCCTCTTTTCATTGATCAGTGTGAAAGGTACTTATCAATAAATTTTTGTGTTCTTTAAAAACAAGCTTTCAGATTAATTTCCCCCTTTTTATCTGTTTTCCATTTCATTGACATCTATTCTGAGCTCTTTTTAAAAATATATTCTTTCTTCTGCCTACTTGGAGTTTTATCTGATTTCTCTGGTTTCTTAAGATGGAAGCTGAAGTCATCAAGGAGCTTTTCTTCTTTTCTGATACAAACATTTAAACTTCCCCCTCCCAAATCCTGGGTCATTGGCATCCTGCAGATTTTGATATTGTGTTAAGATTTCTCTTCTTTGACCCATAGAAATCTAAAACTGCATATTTAATTTCTAAAAAATTTGCAAATTTTCCTGTAATCTGTTATTGATTATAATTTTAATTCCTGTGTGGTTACAACATACGTTTTGTATTACTGAAAGGCTTTTATATTGACTGAAACTTGTTTTATTGCACAGGATGTAGTTTAACTTGGTGATTATTCAATGTGCAGTTGAAAAAACTGTTTTCTGCTGTTCTTTGGTATACTGTTCTATAAAGGTCAATTAGGTCAAGTTCATTATTGATATTGTTCAAGTATATTATATTCTCACAGATTTTTCCATTAGGTCTATCAATTTTGGAAAGGAATACTGAAATTTCTGATTATAATTATGGGTTTGTCTACTTCTAGCAGTTCTATCAGTTTTTGCTTCACATGTTTTCAAGTTATGTTAATAATAGCATAAATATTTCAGGTTATTATGGCCTCTTAATGTATTGACTATTTTATCATTGTGAAATAAACTTTTTTATCTATGATGATATTCTTTTCTCTAAAATTTACTTCGTGAGGTATTAATGTATCAATTTTACTTTTCTTTTGTTTGGTGTTAGCATGATTTTTTCCATTATTTCAACATTAACCTATATGTTTCTTTATACTAAAGTGGGTTTCATAATTGACCCTTGCTTTTATATTCAAAATGAAATATCTGCCTTTTTAATTGGAGTATTTACACATTTACATGTAATATAATAACTGATATGCTTAGAATTAAATCTATCATCTTACTATTTATGTTATAGTTTCCTCAAATGTTCTTTCTTCCTCTTTTGCTATCTTCCTGCCTTCTTTTGGATTAATTGAATCTTTTTATGTGTAGGCTGATTAAATCTTTGTTTTATTATTATGATGCATTCTTCAGAGTTTAAATTATAAAACTTTAACTTATCACAGTATACTTTTTTCAACATATGTAAGGGGTATAAGTGCAGTTTTGTTACACAGGTATATTGCATAGTGGTGACGTGTGGGGTTTTAGTGTAGCCATCACTTGAATAGTGTACATTATGCCCATTAAGTAATTTCTCATCTCTCGTTCCCCTCATAGCCTCCCTTCCTTTTGGATTCTCCAGTGTCCATTTTTCCACTCTATATGTCCATGTGCACTTTTTTTTCAGCTCCCACCTGTGAGAACAAACTGTATTTGACTCTCTGTTTCTGAGATATTTCAGTTAATATAATGGTCTACATTATATCCATAGTGTGGCAAAGGAAAATTACAGTATACTTTAAAGTGATTTATATTGTTTTACATAAGTATAAGAAACTTTCTATTTCTTTTCCTAAACCTTTTGCAATTGTTGCCACACTTTTGCATAAAACCCACATTACATTGTTTTTGTATTTGTTTCAATAGTCAATTATCTTTTAAAGAAATTTATAATAACAAATGAGAAAAAAATCTTACATACTTTTCCATGCAATTATCATTTCTAGTACTGTTTATTTCCTTGCAGACATCCATATTTTCTTCTGAAGTCATTTTATTTTTGCCTAAAGGATTTCTATTAATATTCCTTGTAGTGTGGGTCTGTTGCTGATAAATTCTTTTTTTTTTTATCTTCAAGCTATTTTTTAAAAAAATGTTATTATACTTTAAGTTCTGGGGTACCTGTGCAGAATGTGCAGGTTTGTTACATAGGTATATACATGCCATGGTGGTTTGCTGCATCCATTACCCCGTCGTCTACATTAAGTATTTCTCCTAATGCTATCCCTCCCCTATACCCCCACTCCCTGCTATTCTTCCCCTAGCCCCCCAACCCCCGACAGGCCCCAGTGTGTGATGTTCCACTCCCAGTGTCCATGTGTTCTCACTGTTCAACACCCACTTATGAGTAAGAACATGCAGTGTTTAGTTTTCTGTTCCTGTGTTAGTTTGCTGAGAATGATGGTTTCCAGCTTCATCAATGTCCTTGCAAAGGACATGAACTCATCCTTTTTATGGCTGCATAGTATTCCATGGTGTATATGTGCCAAATTTTCTTTATCCAGTCTATCATTGATGGGCATCTGGGTTGGTTCCAAGTCTTTGCTATTGTGAACAGTGCCACAATAAACTTACATACACATGTGTCTTTATAATAGAATGATTTGCAATCCTTTGGGTATATACCCAGTAATGAGATTGCTGAGTATCAATCTTTTGTGTAAAGAAATCTTTATTTTGCCTTTCCTTTTAAAATATTTTTCTGGGGATAGACAATTGTCTAATACATAAACTATTTTTTCAGTTTTTAAAATACGCTACCCCTACTCTCTTCTTGCTTGGCTTATTTCTGACAAGAGATGGTTCTCATCATTATTTTGTTACTCTGTATCAAATACTTCTTTTCTCTGCTCTTAAGATTTTATCCCTGGGTTTGGCTGATTTGATTATGATGTGCTTTTGTGTGTTTTTCTTCATACTTCTTGTTTTTTGGGTTGGGTTCATGGAGCTTCTTGGACTTCTAGCTTTGATAAAACTGGTTGAAAAAAAGTTTAATCATTAGATCTTCAAATCTACTTTTTTCTGTCACCCGCTCTTCATCTTCTTTTGGAACATCAGTTACTCAAATATTAGGTAAATGGAATTGTTTGGCAGCTCATTGATGCTCTTCTCACTTCTCTGTTTTCTCTCTTTTTTTTTCTTTCATTTTGGATACATTTCACCCTACTGTTACAATTTTGTTTTCACAGTTCTTATTCCGTTTTGCCTAGTCTGTTGTTATTCCTATCCAGGGTATTTTTTATCTCAGACGTTGTGGTTTTTATCTCTAGAAGTTTTAATTGGGAGAGATAGGATTTTCTATATGTTAAAACATTTGTATCTATTCATCACATATGTAGATATGTAGATTTAGACATATATGCATATAAGTATATATACATGCATGTACACACACAGTTTTGGACTTACAATATGTCACCTTAGGATAGTTTTACTGTATTATGGTATAAAAGTAATATTTATTCAGTAGAAACCATACTTGGAATACTCATACAATGATACAGTTTTCCACTTTTAGTGTAGTATTCAATAAATTACATGAGATATTTAACACAATATTATAAAATAGGTTTTGTGTGAGATGATCTTGGCCAACTGAAGGCTAAAGTAAGTGTTATGACTAAGCTAAGCTATGAAGTTCCATATGCTGGGTGTATTAAATGCATTTTTCACTTACAACTTATGTTGAGTTTATCAGGACACAGCTCTGTTGTAAGTTGAGGAGCATTTCTGTCCATATGTGTGTGGGCATGTCAATGTTTACTTGGGAGAGAGAGAGAAAGAGAGGAAATAGCTTTACTTACCTCTTGGAATATATGAAATGCAGTTATACTCTTTTACACTGTTGGTGGGAGTGTAAATTAGTTCAACCATTGTGGAAGACAGGGCGGCGATTCCTCAAGGATATAGAACCAGAAATACCATTTGACCCCGCAATCCCATTACTAGGTATATACTGAAAGGACTATAAATCATTCTATTACGAAGACACATGCACACGTATGTTCATTGCAGCACTGTTCACGAAAGCAAATATTTGGAACCAACCCAAATACCCATCAATGATAGACTGGATAAAGAAAATGTGGCACATATACACCATGGAATACTATGCAGCCATAAAAAAAGATGAGTTCAGTTATTTTATAGGGACATGGATGAAGCTGGAAACCATCATTTTCAGCAAACTGACATAAGAACAGAAAACTAAACACCACATGTTCTTTCTCATAAGTGGGAGTTGACAATGAGAACACTTGGACACAGGGAGGGGAATATCACACACTGGGGCCTGATAGGGGTGGCAGTTAGGGGAGAGATAGCATTAGGAAAAATAACTAATGTAGATGATGGGTTAATGGGTGCAGCACACCATCATAGCACATGTATACCTATGTAACAAACCTGCACATTCTGCACATGTATCCCAGAATTTAAAGTATAATAATAATAAAAATAACTACAAAAAAAGAAATGCAGTTATAACAACTTCATGTGCTTGTCTAATAATTCTAATGTCTGGGTCAGTTCTCTTTTGTTTCTAACTGATTTTCCTCCTTATTATGAGTCATATTTGTGTGATTATGTCCATGACTAATAACTTTGAATCAGATTCCAGACACTGTACAACTTACCTAGTTGAGTGAGGGGTTTTTGTTTTGGCATTACTAGAAATAATCCTGGCTTTTGTTCTGGGATGCCATTATATTTTATGAAAATAATTTGTCAGCTTCAGAACTTACTTTTATAACGTTTTAATTGCAACTTGAACAGCACTCATAGGTCTAAGGATTCACCACCTCTTGAGTGAGATCCATTCTGCACTCTGTATAATATTTATGAAACATGAGGTTTTCTAGTCTTGTTGGTGAGAACAAAAATTATAGTTGGTACTGAATACCATCATCACAGATTATTTCAAATATTTCTTTCCTCTAGTTTCAGGAGGTTCCTCACATCCCTCTGCTGACCAGAATTCTGTTTCATGTTCACTGAGGCTCCTTTGAAGAATGTGGGAGCCTCAGTGAACATTATTATTATTTTAACAGTTATATTGAGATATTATCAACAAATAAAACCTGATATATTTTATTTGTGCAGTATATTTTTATATACATGTACATTGTGAAATGACCATAGTCAAGATAATTATTGGTGTTTGTTAAATAAAACTCCCCAATTAAATGTAGCTAAACTGATTTTTTTCCTTGAAGGTTTTTACTTTCCATAAACTAATTAGAAAATATTTGCCTGACCCACTGTCATAAAGAGACTCTCCAATATTCCTTTCTAGAAGGATTATCATTTTTATCTGTAACTTCTAGAAGTGCAGGCAATTTAGAGTTTTGTGTATAGCTTTTAGATAAGTCTCAAGATTCATTTTTTGTCCATATGAATATTCATTTGATCTAGTACCATACATCGAAAAAATGATTCTTTCCACCACTGTACTATGGTGTCACTCTTGTCATAAATCAAGACAACCATTAACTGTAATTTTCATCTCCCTGAAACCATGAGACTGCTGAAAGCTATGTTTAGCTTTTCAGTCTTTTAATGAGGTTTCTCTGCAGGTTCTTTGCTTCTTTCACTGTGCAAATAAGGCATTCTCAAATGCCTGGAGTTGAGAAGAGTCTCTGATTTCATTTCTGTTTTTCCCATTTCTCTTAGATCTCAGCCTTTAAAGTTTTAGCTACCTTGATGACCAGGAACTCCAATTTTCATTTCCTTGTCCTTGTGAGGCTGCTAAGAATGCTACCTGGCTCCTGTTTTATGCTAGGATTTCTGCTGAGATTCACAGCCTCCCATCCCATCACACTTAAACCAGTAAGTACCTAATGGATAAAGCTCGTGCAAAACAATAACTGACACCAACAGGACTCCTTTATACCAAGCTCTTTGTCCCTCATGGCCTCCTTCCCTTAGGGTACTCCAGTGTCTTGAAAAAGGTAGCTTAACACTTTGGGAGGCCAAGATAGGTGGATCACCTGAGGTTGGGAGTTCAAGACCAGCCTGACCAACATGGAGAAACCCCATCTCTACTAAAAATACAAAAATTAGCTGGACATGGTGGCTTGCATGTGTAATCTCAGTTACTGAGGAGGCTGAGGCAGGAGAATCTCTTGAACCCAGGAGGCGGAGGTTGCAGTGAGCTGAGATCATACCACTGCATTCCAGATTCGGTGACAGAACGAGACTCCATGTATATATATATATATATATATGCTATGTGTTTTTATTTTATCTTGGGAGATTTGGTTGGCTGCAATCTTGAAAGTAAACCCAGGAGCAATTCACTTTTCATATTTTCTGTTATTTAATCTTTTACTCACTTTAATTTTGTATATATACTGCCACCATTTTTGGCTTAGACACAGTCACAAACCTCTGAATCTCCCAGAATTTAATCATGCAGCAGTGGTCTACACAACTCATCGCAGGCAATGTATTTGAAGATTGAAACTAAATTCACATTTATCCGAGTACTACTATAAAGTGAGTAGCATTAGGATAAACACAATGTCTTCCAGCATTCACTTGGAGTTGTAGACAGTGAAACCCAATAACTACATTTGTTAGTTCCCAAAGAGTTTTTATGATTATCTGAAAGAAATCTTTTGCACAGAAAATAAGCTTTAAACAAGGGCTGATTGGAAGGCACGGAAAGGGGAATTCAATAGTGATTAACACAATCAAAATATTTCCTGTGACAATATTTCTGGGGTCTAGGGAGATGCCATTTCGGTTCTCAAGGGTTTCTTTCTACCAGCTTTAAAATGACATATGAACCACAACATGAAAATTGTAGTATAATATATTGTGGTGTCCACATCCCATTAAAGAGTCATCTCTGAGGATCTGTGCACATCACCTCACATCTTAATGGGAGACCAGCAATGGCAGGCCCCTTTCTCTGTAGGGTAAGCAGCCCCTCATTAGGATTTGCCTGTATTTCACATGCTGAGTCATCAGTATTTGCCAACCATATTACACACAAGCATGCGTTAAGTTTTCTACAGTGTCATTGGTTTTAAACTATGGGTCTTTTCTTTTTACATATGTCCCTTGTAGATAGGCAAAAGGAAGTAACAAAAAGATCACTCATAAATCCATTATATTCTTGAATATTTGAAGTATTCCTTTCCAACAGTTCTTTCTATCATGAATGATAATGAATTTTTTGCATGTATGTAACATATTTATCCTTACTTATTCTTCAGTGATACATTCCCATGAAAATAAACAGACATAAATCATGCTTCCTTGCTGAGGTGGAAAGGAACTAGGAAGACTACTCCTTCCTTGACTCCTTCAGTTCCATCTCGTACTCTTTTCCTGCTCCTCATGACACGCCAGCCGCACAGGAGCTGGATGCTTCCCTGAGCACATGAGGACTTTCTTGTGATATGCATAACTGGTTCCTCCTCTTCCTTTAAGTCTCAGAGTCAAGATTCCAAGATTTAAGTCTCAGAGTCCAAGAGTTCTTCCTGATTACCCCTGTGGAAAATAGGCTTCCTCTTTTCTACTTCTTGTCACAGTTCCCTGTGTATTTTTTTATACAGTTACTATAGTTTGTAATTATTTAGTTTATTGATTTATTATCCACTTCTCCCACTGGAAAGCACATATCAGTTACTCAGAGGTGAGGTAGGCATTTTTTTTTTAAACCACTGTCTCCCAGGGCCAGCTTGGGAATCCAGGAACAGGGCATAAAAAGTATTTGTTAAGTAAGTGAATGCATTAAATGAACTTGGCTTTAATAACTGTATAATAAACTATTGGATGTGCCAGGAGCAATGAGTCATGCCTATAATCCCAGCACTTTGAAAGGCTGAGGTCATTGGATCACCTCAGGTCAGGAGTTCAAGACCAGCTTGGCTAGCATGGTAAAACCCTGTTTCTACTAAAAATATAAAATTAGCTGGGCGTGGTGGCACATACCTGTAAAGCCAGTTACTCGGGAGGCTGAGGCAAGAGAATTACTTGAACCAGAGAGCAGTGAGCTGGGATCATGCCACTGCACTCCAGCCTGGGCAACAAGAGCAAAACTCCATCTCAAAAAAATAAATAAATAAATAAATAAATAAATAAAACAAAAACAAAAAAACAAGAAAATGTTCTTATGAAATCTATTGTTGGTCATTTGTGCTGATGCTATTTTCTATCACTGTAAATATAAGCAGGTTTCCTGGCTGAGTATGAGCTGAGCCTCATATAGGTTATGGTACAGATTTGGTAACACACACAGAAACACACTCACTTTACAGATTCACAGGGAGGTGAACATAGGGGAATATTGTGAAATGCTGTCCCAAGTCATAAGGGGGTTTTGATCCCCTGGACCTAGAGAAAAACTGGACCTAGGATGTAAAATTTCAAGGGGTCTCAGAGAAATGCAAGGTGATTAGGGTGACACCCATCAGCCCCTTTCGGGGTTCTGGGAAATGGATTGGTGGACCAATCTAGACAAGACTGAACTTCTTGCTCATTAAACGCATGACATCTAGAGCATCTCTCTGTAACAGTGACCCCATTTGTTGTAGACTTTCTCCTTAGTTCAGCTAAAAGCCGGGTTCTTGTCACACGGGCCATGAAAGATTAAGCTGGCAGACACTTTGAAGGGTGAGAAAAATACAACTTATTTGGTGAAAAGGAAAAAAAAAAAGGAAAACAGGGCCTCTCAGCAAAATGAGAGTCCTGCGTGCCCGTTCCCTGCGTCACAGATGGAATCCCCAGTTCCACCTCAAAACAGGAGCGGCCAGACTCCGCCCTCCTGCAAATGGTGGGAACTTCCCTAGGCTGCACCCCAGCGCACACTCCTCCTAGTGCTCAGGCCATACGGAGCTTCTCCCAGGGGGCCCTTTTTACTTGACTATCTCACCAACTAGTGAAATAGAAAACACACACAATTCAGAGCAAATTCTGAGATGAATATCAGTGAATAAACCCCTGTGCAGACATCTTGTGTTCGAAATGTTTATCTGTTATAAACTCACTTCAAGCTGGCTTAAGCAAGAAAACAAACACACACCCACACAACAAGAATGTGTTAAATGTCACACTGGAAAAGACAGGAGTACGCTGGCTTTAGAAATGGCTTCCTGGAGGTACTCCAGGGGCCTCATCAGGATTTTGTTTCCCAAAGTCTTTGTCCCACAGACATTTATGACATCTCTGAAGTGACATTCTTGGTAGCAGAGACACAGTGGTACCTGTAGAATGTCTGTCTTCCTCAAACCAAGATTTTAATTGATAGTGAGGCCAGGAGTCCATCATAGGTTCACATGCTCAGCCCTACTCTTTTCTGTGACAGGTACATTCTTAGCTAGGTTCTCTCCGCGTGGTGGTACCCTAAGGTTTCAAGCTTATGTCCTTTAGCAACATTTCCGATTAAAAAGAGACCTTCTTATTTCCAAAGTTCTATTAATGTTCTGGGACATGCTTGGCCTAGAATTTAACTGAATCTTATTCCTACCTTTGAACAGATGACAGTGCAAAACAATGAAATTCACTAATTCCTTAGACCTGACCCTGGGGCTGCTCTCTGAGCAGAGGAAGGCATTAGCTCCGCCTAAACACACGGATGGAGAGTGGGCAAGAGAAACGTTCCCAAAGGGAATTCGGGTGCCAGTAGCCGAAGGAGCAGCCTTTCCAGGGCAGGCAGAAGGAATAGTTAACTGCAGTATTGAAATTATTTCCTTAGGATCAAATAAATAAATTTTTCAGTTATTTCAGTATTTTTCATTTCCTTAGATACATCCTAAGGAAATAATTTCAATACTGCAGTTAGCTGCATTATTGAAATTATTACTAAAACTACAGTATTGAAATTATTACTATGAAAATTCATAGAAGAGAAATATGAATTCATAGTGTAAATATATTTTAAGACTTCTGATAAAATTATTAATTGTCTTCCATGATGTCCCTATGTGTTTTTACGCTCACTCTGTGTACATGTGTGTGTGTGTGTGTGTGTGTGTGTGTTGTGATGTAAGATGTTAAAAGTACTTAGAATATATTAAGTTAATTTCTGATCACTGAAGACTCTTTTTCTCTATGGGTGATAGCCTAATACTGTTAGTCCATTAGTTCACATTTCAATTACAGCTAAAATGAGATCCTGGTATTAGCTTTCAGGCAGATACACACACACACACAGAGAGAGAGAGAGAGAGAGAGAGAGAGAGAGAGAGATCATCTTTGAAGAAGATCTAATTCTCTCCCTATACAAATGATGCCTCAGTTGTCCCATTCTATACTGCAGTAGCATTAATGACTCTCAGGTAGTATGGCCATACTCTTCTGTTCTCCCTGGTAAGAAGATCAATACCAAATTTTTGTGTTTTTTGAAAAAAAGTGTCTTCTCAGGATTAATAATAATGTCAAATACAGGGAATTAAAATTAGAAAGAAATAGCAAAATTCAAGGTGATTGCTTCTATGTCAAGGCCACCACCAGGAGAACTGACACAACGGA
Source organism: Plecturocebus donacophilus (assembly GCA_004027715.1). Lineage (NCBI taxonomy): Eukaryota > Metazoa > Chordata > Mammalia > Primates > Pitheciidae > Plecturocebus > Plecturocebus donacophilus. Next base: position 37,196 of record PVKP010004406.1, on the reverse strand, counting down.
ACTGTTACCAAAGTAGCAAATGCTTTCTGAACTTTCGAACCACATTTCTGCCCAGCCTGCACTGCCTGTGCTTTGACATATCCCTGACTGTGATGACCATGATCTCTTGGAAGACGTTTTGCAACCAGCTCTCTCGTTATGGTGTCATCCTGAGTATGGGGAAGAAGGGAAAACAAGCATACTGTGGTTCTGAATACTGACACAGAAGCGGATAAATAGGGAATTCCCCTGCTCCAGGAGGAGGATCTCCCAGGGCAAACTCCAAAGTCTGATGAATGTGATGTTCAACCCCTGCAGAACCTTGCTTGTTAGTGTTGCCTCTGCAGGCTCATTTACTGTCTGTCTTTTCTCTCACCCTGACCTTGAAACTTCTGCACGGCCACTGAATTTGCATGTGTGCATCACCTGGTCTCCCTGGCAACTGCAGAAAATCGGAGCAGAGACAAGGGATTCAGTGTCCACTTGTTAACAGTGCTTTCTACCTAAATCAGGGCACTTCGCTATTTGATCCATTGACATTACAGGTCAGATGATTCTTTGTCATAGGGTCTTTCTTGTGCACTGTAGGATTTTTAGCAACATCCCTGGCCTCTGCCAGCTAGATGTCAGTACCATTCTCTAATTGGGACAACCTCAGTAGTCCCCATACGTTGCCAAATGTCTTCTGTGGGGAGAAATCACATCCAGTTGAGGAACACTGAGCTAGGTCATTGGAACATAGGGTCACATTGGATGGAGCCTCATATAATGTATAATTTCTTTATATTTTAAAAATGACCTTATTCAGAAATTGGCTCTGGTTGCCACAGAGAAATGAGTAAATATCTTTTTAGCAGGAACATCATGAAGACCTTGAAGGAATTCCAAACCGTGACCTCAAATGAGTTATTAACTGAGACAATACTTACACAATTTATAAAGTATTTTAACATTTTCCTTGTAGGTGTCTCTCATAAATTATTTTTTTAAAAAAAAACTTTGAAATATACAAAATGGCTCATGCCTATAATACCAGCAACTTTAGGAGGCCAAGGTGGGAGGATTGCTTGAGCCCAGGAGTCTGAGACCAGCCTGGGCAACAGACCAGCTTGGGCAACATACTGAGACTTCATTTCTAAAAAAATTAAACAAAATCAGCCAGGTGTGGTGGCAGGAAACTGTGGCTCCCAGTTACTTGGGAGGCTGAAGTGAGAGGATCACCTGAGTCTGGGAGGTGGAGGAGACTGCAGCCTGGGTGACAAAGCAACACTCCATTTCAAAATAAATACATTTTTGTTAAAAGATTGAAAACAAAAGGCAGTTTCTCATCCATAGATTCTTCTAGCATGCTCATGCCTGTGCTGCTTAGCTTTTCATACAATTTAAAATGACACATAGATGGCCAAAAGGCTTAGGACAGGTCTCGTCTATTCCTTGAACAAGCCAAGGAAGTGACATGTCCCCTCTGCCATTTCTTCTGCCTCAAATGCTCTTTCTGCAGCTATCTGTGGGCTCACTCTCTCATTGGATTCTGTCCTAGTAAACATCCCTTCTTCAGAGATGGCTTACCTGATTCATTAGAGGGCCACTACCTACCTCTGTGCCATTTTTTTTTTTTTTTTTTGCAGTGTCTTTTTTTCCTTCCTAATATCCAAAGTGACTACCTAAAATGCTATGCATATTCATGTGTATTCAACTATTCATCTTATTACCTATCTTTATTGTCTTCCCTTCATAGGAAAGTTCATTTGTCTCTCTTGTTTGCTTCTGTATCTTCAGGAACTAGAACCTAGGCCTAGGCCACAGTGCTTCAGAGAAAGACTTCAGGACACAGACTTGGTGGCATGCGTGCCATTATCTCATTCTGTACCTATGGCAGACATTGGTAGTCGCTCAACACCCTTCTCTACTAGATTCACAAATGATATCAGAGTTCTTCTTACTGATGCTGCAAAGGTTTTGGAGCTGTTGCTCAATTTAAACACAATGTCACCCTCCTTGTGCCAAGATCAAATGCCCATCACTTAAGAAATCAATTGGCTTTATGCAAATAGAATTATTAAATAAATTCCCATTTACCTCTCCTCTCCAAATGACCAGGTAAGAAAGTTTGCCAACAGACCCAGAAAAACATAGGCTGCCTGCCTGCTTTTGAATTCTAGCTCCACTTCTTCCTAAATGTGCAACCTTCAGGAAATTACCTTACCTTTCTGTGATTCAGTTTCCTCCTTTACAAAATGAGGATAATAATAATACCAATTCCAGGAGAACTGGTAGTGATTCATTGAGATAGTGAAGAGTAAGTCTGTAGTAAAACACACTTAGAACATAGCCTGGGAGATAGTAATTATATGTATGTGAGTGTGTGTTTTGTGTTACTAAAATTATCTTTTTTTAATTAAGTTAAAGTGGAAAGCTATGGATGAGTGTTACTTTGAAATTAACATCACTGTGTCACCCATACATGGCTGGTATCTGCATTAGGTATAAGCACTAGCCATTTCATGGTATAAGTTGTAGGAAGGCGAACTTCATTTTTTTAGCATAACCCACAACAAGAATTACATTTTATATTAATGACATAGTATGTGATCATACACATTCAAATCTCAAACAGAAGCTTCCTAAATTTGTACACACCCTTACTACCTATAATGTGCTCTGACATTTCTTACTCTGTCCTGTTCCAGCCTATTCTGTTTTTTAACAGCTGGTGCCAACCAATTAAACTTATTTGATGCCAGTGACACAGAGTGAGCAGCAGTTTGAAAGCCAGACCCTCCGGAAGGCAGACCCAGCTCTGGGGAAACACTGCCTGTTTTGCATATGCGCTGCTGAACACAGGCACTGCTGGTGTAGGGGCCCGAGATTGGCCTTTCAAAGCTGCCCAAATGTGCTCCTGTTTAATAACAATGCGAATCACATTGGGCAGTTTCAGAACTAAAATAAGTCAATTAACACAATAAAATGCAGTGCATGAAATTTGCAATAAACACACTCTGAAAATAATTCCTGAAATAATCTCTGTTGTAATCATAAAATCGCAAAGACCATAAGACAATGTCTTGGCCCAGCAGCTGAGCTCTGCAGGTTGAGAGGTTTCAGGCCCCATGTTGGCACTGCTTCCACCAGAGGACTCCACATTGGTTTTACTTGAAGGATGAGACTACCATCACTAAATGAACAGGCAAGAAAAGAGTTCCTGTGCTGGGCGGGCCAGGAAATTACCAAATTACTGAAAGGAAATTGGGTTCGTGTTTAGCACAAGGAGCAAGGAGGACTCACTAGAACCCAGTGATTTATTTATTCTGATGTCTCTTGGTGCTTCCTTGCTCAGTAGTAAAGGCTGACAGGTCAGAGCAAGGATCCTGGGAGGGAGCTGGGGAGATGCTGTTCAAAGGATACAAAATTCCAGTTAGGCAGGAGTAATTAGGGAATGAGGTTCATTGCACTTGGTAATCAGAATTAATAATATACTGTATTCTTGAAAAGTTCTGAGAGTAAAGTGTTCAAAACAAAAAAGAGGACTATGAGAGATAATGATTATGTGAATTAGCTGGATTGAGCCATTCCATAATGTATATATACTTCAGAGCATCATAGCGCACACAGTAAATATAAACCATTTTATCTGTCAATTAAAAAATAAAAATCATTATATTAAATTTTTTAGTGAAACTCAAAGCAACAATCAAAAGTAGGACTATTGAAGATTCAGATTCTTTAGAAGTGAAGGTTTGAGTTACTCTACCAGATGAGGAATCTTGACTAATTGATTTTTTGGCCGAGAGCAAGAGCAGTATGGAAATATGGAATGGATCCTAAGAGAATAATGTCATGTGTATGTATTAGCAGAAATGAATATTCTATGCTTTTGCATATTTTCTCTTTCCTTGTTATGTGCATTTGTTTTTATAAATAATAATTTTTATTGTCTGTTTTCTCTTTCTTCCCTTTATTACTTTACACATAAATTATATGCTATGGTTATACAATGAAGCTTTTAGGTAGCAGAATAGTCAGTGGGACTCTGACTAAATTTGAGGAGTAACTAATGCAACCAGTGATGATGCAATTACTTGGGGCCTGTTTTTCCCCATGTTAGGGAAGGGAGGGAGGGACTGCATATCATGTATTAAGGACATATGTAAAAGAGGGTCGTATACTCAGAAGGGTGGAAAGCAATCTGAAGGCCGGGCATGGTGGCTTACACCCATAATCCCACTACTTTGGGAGGCTGAGGCGGGCTGATCATGAGGTCAGGAGTTCCAGACCAGCCTGACCAACATGATGAAACCCCATCTCTGCTGAAAATATAAAAATTAGCCAGCCGTGGTGGCCCGTGCCTGTAATCGCAGCTACTCAAGAGGCTGAGACAGAAGAATCACTTGAACTGGGGAGGCGGAGGTTGCAGTGAGCCGAGATTCCACCACTGCACTCCAGCTTGGGCAAGAGTTAGACTCTGTCTTGAAAAAAAAATATCAAAAGCAATCTGAAGAATATGGTAATCATGGAGGCAGGGAGCAGGCATTACCTCTGGGACTGAAGGAGAGTGCCAAAGACAGAACAGACGTGGGAAAGTGCCATCTCCAAGTTCAAGATCAGACTCTGGAAAGGATGTGTCTCTGGACCCAGGTGGAGAGGTTCAGTGAGGTATAGCAGGCTAGGCCTGGCAAGCAACAAAGCACCCATTTGGGGTACCGACAAAACTTGATGGAGGATGTACAACTGAAGCCCCATGCACCATGGCAAAGAGGCTGCCCATTGGAAGAGAGTTGCCTGGTGACTGCTTCCTTGTGGGAATAAGAAGGAGAGTATTGGGAGCAGGAGGAGACACACAATCCTTTTGCAGGTTGTTTCAGCTAACAAATGTGCAATGTTTACAAACTTCAATCACAGTATTACAAAGGAAATGAAAAACGGATGGGTTTGGAACTGAAAGTCAAGAACTTGGTAGCTGGTACAGTCTCATCTTTGGTAAGCCAGCTTCCTACACACCCATCTACACATATTTTGACTTCTTTAAAACCATGACAAAATGATTATATGCTTCCATCTACTGATGAATCGGAACATAATTGGAGGGAAGATAACTTGCTTTTTTTTTTTTGAGAAGTCTCTGTCGCCCAGGCTGGAGTGCAGTGGCGCTATCTGGGCTCATTGCAACCTCCGCCTCCCACGTTCAAGCAATTCTCCTGTCTCAGCCTCCCAAGTAGCTGGGACTACAGGTGCTCACCACCATGCCCACCAATTTTTGTATTTTCAGTAGCGATGGGGCTTCACCATATTGGCCAGGCTGGTCTCAAACTCCTGATCTTGTGATCTGCCCGCCTCAGGCTCCCAAAGTGCTGGGATTACAGACGTGAGCCATCACACCCAGTGCAATAACTTGGTATTATCTGCCTCTTGAGACAATGCAATAAAAGAAGTACAAGTCCACCTCTAATCTGTTCCTCCCTCCAATACAGTTGAGCCTCAATGTTTAAAAAATCCAGTTTACAGAAAACATGGGGATGTAAGAATATATTAAAGATGCCATGATAACATAATCTGCTTCTGTTGAGTGCCCTCAAGACCACCCTACATCTGGAGTGTTCCTAGACAGTTTCACAGGGCTAGCAGATAGTTGTGCTCCTGACTAAGATTTGTAAGAAGGATGTGATAAGAATACACATTGGATCCCAGGGGACAAAGACACTGCCAAGGTCTACAGGGATTTCCACATCAGCTTCAGGTGCTCTCTCCCTCTAGTGAGGGTCTCAGAATCCATTCTTCTCCCACCTATGAAAATGTAGAAACAGGTGGCCATGTTTCTCCCCAAGGAAGCTCACTGGGGACTCACCATCCTAGGTTTTTTGGGAGCTGGTCACGTAAAAATCTTCTGCCAGGGACATACGAAGATGCCAGACTCCTGGAGGAAAAGCAGATGTTCAGAGTAAATCATATTGTTTGAACGGTCCAGGCATAGTGAACTAGTCTTACCATGGAATGGCAGGCACAGCCCCCAAATCCAAATTCCTAGACATCAACCGAGGGCCAACTTGAAAACACACCTTTCTATGGAGAGTAGTCTCCATCCTGCTATGCTCTTTTCTGCACACAGCCCAATGGAGAACCTGGAAAATTCTATTGGAAAATTATTTTTATAAAAAACAAATAAATAGCATGAATAAAGAGGAAAAGTACAAGAAACTGTAAAAACTTAAAAGGGATTTATGGGACACACCAACCAAAGAAAATATCTGGATCTTGCTTTGTTTGGACTTTAATTTAAATGAACTCTAAGCAGACATTTTTAAGGTAGCAGGGAAGCATTAAGATAGATTGGTATTGAATGATATCAAATGAATGCTGGTGAATGTGACTGCATTATGTGCAATCATGTATCTTAGTTACTTAAAAGGAGTCTTTATTAGCAATATGTACTGCCATATTTACAGACAAAATTACTTAAAGTTTGGGAACTAAAAAAAATAATAATCTTGCTTTGTTGGTGATAATAATGAGAAGTATTAGTGGAGATAAAACAAATTAAATGAAGTATTGATAATTGTGGAAAACCTTTTTTTCTTTTCTTTTTTCAGATGGAGTCTCACTGTATCTCCCAGGCTGGGGTGCAGTGGCCCAATCTCAGCTCACTGCAACCTCTGCCTCCTGGGTATAAGTGTTTCTTCTGCCTCAGCCTTCCAAGTAGCTAGGAATACGGGTATGCACCACCTTGCCTGCTTAATTTTTGTATTTTTAGTAGAGACGGGGTTTCACCATGTTGGCCAGACTGATCTCGAACTCCTGACCTTATCATCCGCCCACCTCGGCCTCCCAAAGTGCTGGGATTACAGGTGTGAGCCACCACACCCAGCTTAGTTGTAGAAAATCTTCAAGGAGTACATGGAAAGTAGTCATGCCATTCTTTTTATCTTTATTCATGTCTAAAAGTTCCATATTTTAAAAGGCTTATGTAAATAAGGATATATTTTGTTTTTTATATGTGTAGGCCAGATAACCCACAATTAACCAAAAATGTGAAAGCAAGAATATCAGAGTGACAAGAAAAAGTTCGCTTTTCATGAAGAAGTTACCTGTAGACCAAAAAGTAGAGTAAATACAGTCTGTCTCCTGGCATTTGTAGGCATATTTTTGACAGGAGGGAGAAGTTTGATCTTTACAAATGGTGTCATTTTTCCACCCCTTCTCTTTGTAGTAGCTTCCTGGTAAAGGTTAATTGATTTACCTTTCCAAGAATTTATTTTTAGACATATGCCTCTGTGTCTTCTTTTTTCTTAAAGAAACAATATACAGAAAAGTGAAAATTAGTTGTAGCTTTAAGATAATAATTCAGATTTTTGTCGGCCTGTGTGTTTTCATCTGAACTCACTTGACTTAAGCTTTTAATTGGAGTGTTGTTTCGAATAGGATCAAGAACATATGGCCAATTAGGTCGGGTGCAGTGGCTCATGCTCGTAATCCCAGCACTTAGGGAGGCCAAGGCAGGCAGATCACTTAAGATCAGCCTGGCCAACATGGTGAAACCCTGTCTCCATTAAAAACTCAGAAGTAACTGAGTGTGGTGGCATGTACCTATACCCCAGCTACTCAGGAGGCTGAATCAGGAGAAACGCTTGAATCCGGGAGGCAGAAGTTGCAGTGAGCCTAGATCATGCCACTCTACTCCAGCCTGGGTTACAGGGTGAAATGCTGTCTCAAAAATAAATAAATTAATAAAAAGAGCATATGGGCAGTTGATATGGGACAGCTCTCCTTCACTTACCTCCCTATCCCTAATCAATTTTCACTTGCTGCTTTGCCAACCAATTAAAATACAGCTCCCTTTCAATAATATCTGGTTCCTCCTCACGTCCAGCCCAGACATCAGCACTGGGTCTTAAAAGTTATCAGGCAGTTAGATGCTCAGAGACATCCCAGCTTATTGAAAGAGGATTCTGCAAATAAACAGCAACAGCAATGTACTATTGGGATCTTCTCAGAAAGTTGACTGGAGAGAATGGAATAAAAGATAAAGAGAAGGATGGCTAAATTCTATGAGCAGGAAAGAAGCAGAGTATCAACAATGCAGAGAAGGGAAAGGTTGAGCACAGTTTGTCTCCGAAACAAATTTGGGTATCTTAGCCCAGAATAGAATTCCATTGAAAGGACAATACTATTGATCACAACATCAACAGTAAAGAGAAAAAGCAGGCTTTGGGAAATGCAGAAGCTGAATAGGAGCTAAGAAGATGTATTTGTTGCCACAGCAACGCATGGATAAAGCAGCTCCTGTTTTCAGCCTTCCTAACTCAAGATTTACATTTCTGAGGAGAGCATGTGCATGGCCCAGATTGCTCCGTTACCCTTCAGCCAAGGGAGCATTGGGCATTTTGATTGGCAGTCTCAGGAAGTTAGTACATATGACAGGGTTGGGGGGAGGGGAGGATGGGTGTTGAGCAGGTAAATGCAACATATGTCTCCACAGTCAACACAGCTGATGACGCATGGATGAAGATGAAAAGTGGCAACCCAAGCAGCCAGAGCTGTATACACCATGACAGAGCCATGAGGGACTGATGGCCTATAAATGGAACAAGCTCCATGGAACAGACTGTGAAATGTACTCAGTTTTGGATTGCTTTGTGATTACCTCATCCTCAAACATTGCTCTGATAGGTCTGGCCTGGATTACAGATACATCTCCGAAGCCATTGTTGAGGGTGTGTAAATGTATTTTTTCTTGGCTGCAGAAAGGTGAGGGACAGAGAGCCACAGAGTTGACTCAGCCTCACTGGAAAGACATAGAGTGTGAGTGAAAAAAGAGTTCATCTTTAGAGGAAAGCTGAGGGCTTTTAGCAGAAGCAGAAATGGAACCCAGAGAGGAAGAAACAAACAGGACATGTAATTCTCCCACTGGTTCTCAAAATACTCTCTTCTTAGGACATGGGAGGAGAAAACACCGCCCTCCCCATATAAGAGATGAGGAAACTGAAGCAAGTACAAGTGGATATTCCCTCATTCCCACAGCTACTACAAGGTGGAGCTCAGACTAAACCCTCAATCTCACGACTTCTGGGCTGGTGTAGCCTCTATGGATCTTTGTGTAGAAGAGTATTTGTGCAGCCAATCCTCTGAGAAGTTTCGGAGGTAACTCCAAACTCTACCTGGTGGGACTCTACCCCCAAGCCTTCCAAAAAGAAACAAAAATAGAAATTGAATGTTCCTCTGGGTCCCAAAATGAGACCCCTGACTCTTGGACAGAAACAGCAACTGCCTGGGTAACAAGGAAGAAAAAACCAACTGATCCAAATAACCACCTGCTCTATTCAAGAACATCACTTCTGTTGATTCATTTAGGCAAAAGAGAAGGTCAGTTTCTGGAAATCCAGTTGCACTTTGGAGTGCTCTACCCACTTTGTCATGCACCTAAATCTAGACAGGGCTTCACATTGTTGTTCTGGTCATGAATCAACACAGAAAAAATGGAAAACTCCAGCCACCCAATCCTGCCTCTAACACGTGTGAGCCATTGTCCACTGGGCTCATTAAATACATTCTTGAAGCCTCAGTGTCCTCATTTGCCCGAGGGGATGACAATAGGAGCTGGGGTGTCTCAGCTGCTGTTGAGAAACCCATGCAATAATGTACATGAAATCCTGAACACAGTACCTGACATAGGCAATGCTTAATAATGTTGGTTACTACTATTCCTGCTATATCTACTAGTAATGATCAGAAACCATCCCAAAACTCCAGACTAAGACACTGCTTAATTATGGCAAGTCTACAGATGAAATATTTGAGGCATTTATGAATGTGTTTATAAAGAATATGGAATAAGAACACAGAAAAAGTTTATACTTAATACTGACCGAAGGGAGCAGAATTCAAAACTGTATACCAACATGAATAGGATACAGTTAAAATGTGCAGTATGCTGAGGGAAATGAAGAAAATGGACTAACCTGTCCATTGTCAATAGATTAGTCGAGTCCTTTTTCTATCTCTGTTTTTACTGTATCTTTATATCTTTAAATGTTTCTATAAGATTTATTTTCATAATAAAAGGTTTTACTGTTTTACAAAGATGTATGTTCTCTTGTATTTCAATTGCTAATTCATTATGCATTGGGAAAAATGCAACTCACTTTGGGAAGGCTTCCCGCCCTCATCTATAAAGAATGAGGAGGAAACTCATTCGTTGAAATGGCTCTTTACAAGCTCTTTCTCCTAGTATTCCAGGCCAAGTGATAAGGCAGCTAGTTAGGATTCAGGAGTAGCAACATGAGCTATTTCCCCAGAGAACTAGTGACAAAATTTCTATATCAATTTCCAGTCCATGAATCTAAGATTCCATAATTATGCCTGTGAAAGGGTTTTGGGGGGAAAGTACATCAAAATAATATCTGAAGTAAGCATTTCCAATGGAAAATGGGAAAAATGTTATCTAGGGATTGGAAAAGCATAGGGTGGGGAAAGTTAATTCCACTATAATTCCCACCGGCATGTTCTCCCCATGGTGTGACTGCATCTTTGTGCCAATGAGTATAATAAATAGAAAAATAAATAATAGATGCACAGCTATAAAGTCAGGGAAGCAGACAGAAGGAGACCTCTCTCATCATAGATTTTCTTAAATGAGTCAGTTCCCACCAGTTCTGAAATTATAAAGTTCTCTGCAGTTTTAACTTGCAAGTAAGTATAGCTTGAAAACCCACATAACACATATGTCTCTTCAGGGAATTACTAAGGAGTGTACATCATGAATACATAAAAACCAGTGCCAATTGGACCTGTGTTCCACTGGACTTTAAAGAAACCTCAAATCTGAGCAAATAAACGTTAATGTGCTACCAAGAGTCGTCTTGCTCACAAGCCAGTCTCAGTTAAATAAAGGCTGTTTTTTTTTTTTTTTTTGAGTTGAATTAAGGGTACTGGCAGCTAGGACTGAATGAAGGAAACAGCTGCCATTTATAGGAGCTCACTGGATTTGGCTCATGATCTAAAGATTTAACCTCCATCATTGATGAGATCTTCACAGAAGCATGGTGTGTGTAGATGAGTGCATGCGTGTGTGGGGAGCATTATCATCCCTGTTTCACAGACAAAATATTGAATGTAGAAAGGTAAATTCAGTAACTGGCGATAACAATAGAAGCCAGAATATAACTTAGGCTAACCCTCTCCTAACTCTATGCTACTCAACCCTATACTGATACTCTCATGTATTTTCCAAATTCCATTTATTCCACCAAGATTCCATTTTATACTTACTAAATATAAGCAATATTTTTTTACACTCATTTGCTTTGAGATACTCCCATGAAACAGTATCCCTGGGGACAGACTGCATTCTGTCAGAGCAAAGGCAGTGAACTGGTGGTTATCTGGCCCAATGCCATCTGCAACAGAACGTTAAAAATTTAAAATTAATATTCAACATGTAAAAATGAAATATTTTACAAAAAAATGTCAATGTCTAGTTTTCTGTGAAGTGTTAGAAGATTTGTGAATACCAGAAATACATTCCATTTGGCAATGACAACCCGGTCCCTTTAGAGCCTCTCTTCCTACCTGCACTCCCGACCTGAGCCTAGATTGATGCTTCCTAAGACCAGGGTCCAGATGGGAGGCTGCTCACTCTCTGAGTCCCCTGACTGCAGGGAATACTGTTATAAAATCCCTCCATCCAAAGACATCTGAGAACCTTCACTGCAGCCTATTGTTTCCCACAGTAATAGTCAACATTTACTTAACAGTAACCATGTGCCAATACTATTGCATGGAATCTTCACAAAACTCCCATGAGATGGTCAATATTATGATCTACTTAAATGTGAGAAATAATAGTGGTTTTTCCTCCATGACACTGGAAAGGATCCACTTAGATGATACATTATTTTTTGCTCCAGAATTTTTTCTCAAATTTGATTCAACAAGAACTCAGCATCCATTGTCTCTAATTTTCCACAAACTCACTGAGCTATACTTTGTTACTGTTGTTATCTTCTTGAGCAGATATCAGAATCCATGGCTTTAGGAAGAGGGAAAATGGGGAGAAAATCCAATCTACTTGAGTCTAAAACATCAGTGAATAGGGACAGAGCATTTGACAATATGGAAAAGGCAAATAAATTCATTCTGGTCATAAAAATGTCATTATTTGCTTTTACTTGAAAATGGCTCTTCAGACCATCCAGTTGTAAAACAAAGAGGCTTTATCTTTAATGGTTTCTGCCAGAGACAATATGGTGTGAGATACAAATGATGAATTCCTTCCAGTATATCAACCAAGTGAATGCCCATCAGATAGGGAGGCAGGGGTCCTGGTAATACATTATGTGGAAGAATGGGGAAAATTCATGGAGGATGTGATTGGAATCAGTGGATTTAAATTGTATCTCAATTCCCCCACATCTTATAGTCCTAGGCACGTATATTCTTTATTTTACTCAAAAGATAACAACTTTATATCAGCTAACCAATTAATTTACATGTGAAAAGTTCTATTTAACCTCCTAAAGATGAGTCCCATGCAATGAGTGCCTTTTCTTTCGCAGCCTCTGTTCTAAATACTTAGGATATTAGGTTGTGTGAGTCTCAAATACCCAATGAACTGGGGACTCCTAGTATGGCAGGTAAAGTAAAATCATACAGGTTTTCATTTTTCTACATGTAATCTAATTTCTATATGTTCTTTCATTTGATTTTTTTTTCAAGATGGAATCTCACTCTGTTGCCCAGGCTGGAGTGCAGTGGAGTGATCTCTGCTCACTGTAACTTCTGCATATCAAGTTCAAGTGATTCTCCTGCCTCAGCCTCTCTAGTAGCTGGGACTACATGTGCCCACCACCATGCCTGGTTAATTTTTGAATTTTTAGTAGAGATGGGGTTTCACCATATTGGCCAGGCTGATCTCTAACTCCTGACCTCAAGTCATCCACCCTCCTTGGCCTTCCAACATGCTGGGATTATAGGTGTGAGCCACCATGCCTGGCCATTTGATTCTTACAACAGCTTTGAAAGTAGGCATGGTGAATACTATAATCACAATGTTAGATAATGTTGTGCTGGTTTTAGAAAGAAGGGAACTGGGGCTCCGCACGGTAGTTAGAAGTCTTGCCATTGAAGTTCAGGTGCATTTGCTTCTATTCAGTGTTTTTGTTAACCATCTGAACAAACATACAGTTGGCTTCAATGTTGAAAGTGTCCCATCATGCACCTACACGGCCACAGACAACATGGTGCGCCTTGACCTGAGCTCAGAATTGCAGATATATTAAATACTAGTCTTTAAAGGCAACTGTATTTCCCATGGAAGAGATTACTTGTTTTCTCCCTATGCATTTCCCCCATAAGAATAGAGTTTGTGTTTTTTGACTTCATAGCTAGCTGTTCAGAATAAAGTGTACATTACCCAGCACACCATGGGACAAGGGAATGTCAGGTGCCTAAATCCTAGCCAATGGGATGAAAGCAGAAGTGCCACATGACAGCTTCCAAGGTATAGCAAGAATATGCCCCTCCTTTGGACTGTAACGTAGTTCTTTATTTGTCTTTTCCTATGTACTTTAATGTAGAGGTGGTGTCTGTAGCTGATGCTGCCATCTTGCTAATGAGATGAGAGGAATGGGGATCAAGAGCAGAGCAACAATCTGGAAGAAGCCTGGGCTCCCGAAGACCTTCTACGTCAAAACCTCTATTCCAGCTTCAGACCCCTTTCTTAGGATATTTTCATGAGAGAGAAACAAATTTCTCTCTCATATAAGCAGCTATATTTTAGTCTCTAATTCAAATGAACACTGTTCTTAACTCATAAAATTTTCAGACAAAACATTGAGACCCACCTACTAAATATTGCATGTTTTGAATATGAGAATGAACAAAACATATCTGTGCCATTAACTGGACACAACACACCTTAATGAGGTTCTCTGTCTTAATATGCTTAAAAAACTTATTTAGCCAATATCTCACTCTTTTATTATAATGTTATTGTTCATTTTTGGGTGTTAGGAGGGCAACAGTTGACCCTACTTTATTCCTCTCTGAGTTTGGAACCAATTGAAATACAAATAGAGGCATATTTATATTAAAATATGACAAACATAGCAGTTTTATTGCTCCTAATGCTGGTTTGGCAGACATGGTTGGGTCTTTAGTAAAATTATCCTCTTACATGTACTCCATAGGTACGGATCTTCTTTCAGTCCATTCGTACAGAGGACCAGGGCCACCTGTCCACTTGTCAAACACAGAGAACCTAGGAACCTCTCAAGTAATTCACACATGACCACAATGTTCACATCTTAACCTTGCTGGTTAGAGAAAGGAGAATCGATACTGTGAGCATCCTGCCATCTCCACCGTTCCCTAACCTCCCTCGAGGGTGAATAAGTAAACTGGGGAAGGGGTTTGGTTATTCCAACAATCCCAGAAAATGAGAGGCTTCTACGTCATGGTCTCCAGCTGGAACAAGTGGAAAGAAAGATAAGAGACCTCCTGCTGCTCGAGACAAAGAAGGAATGTTGCAGCTAAGGATGGGTGACATGGAGAAGTGACCGTTTCTAACCTGACGCAAGGTGGAAAGAAGTGATAAACTAGACGATGAGGGAAGTAATTCAGGTAAAACAAATCTGCGGCATGAGGTTTCCTTCAACACACTCACAAGGAATATGGGACTTACTGCAGGCTTCTTGTTCTTTCATATTATTATTGAAAACGTTATCATGATTGCCATAATTGTAGTGGTGACCCACTTTATTCATTTATTATAAGACATTCCTGAAACCAAAGCAGCAGTAGGTACTATTCTAATGCAACATTTACGTGTCATCGTTCTACTGTACCTGTCCCTCTTTTGATGTGGTGTCAGTGTCTGTTTAGGTTACATTGTGCCTGTATTCCCTGTCGCCAGCACCCTCCCATGCTCAGTGCTTCTCATCTACGTGCACAAGTATTTCTCTGGGAAAAGGACTGTAGATAATACAAAAGGAATGTCTACCAGAGAAACAGATGAGCTTAGCTAATGAAGGAAATGACAATTGGAGCCATAATGAGCTACTGTATCATAAATGAGCATAAATTATTTTGTCAGTGCTATTTACAATTTTACATGGTGCAGAGCTTTGCAATTATGTCTATTCAATTATGCCATTCAACGGATCTTTGAATAAGGATTCTTCACTGTGGCCAAACAACGCATTTGGAAGTTTCTGTTGTATGTGGGATTCAAATCTCATCATTAGAGAGTCCATTTCTGTAGATTCAGAAGAAAACTCTTGGCTAAATGTCAAAATACTAGCAAAATTCTTGAAGGAGAAATTTTCAATTGTTTAGGAATAAAGCATAATGAATATAACCTCTTTCTATGACTGTGGAAATACTGAGTTGAATTCCAAATATCACGGCAGTTAGGTCAGTGTATTACTAACAATGACAACAACAAACAATGCAAACAGAAAAAAAGAAACAAAACATGGTCAGAAAATTTTGCAAAGGTTAAAAAAGCCCTTCTGAGAGGTTTTTTTCATAGAATACATAAATACTTTCTTATGCATGTTAAAAAGACTGTAATATTATAATTATTCATAAATAGAATTAAAAATATAATCTTAATATCATCAAATATCTAGTCAATGTTAAAATTTCCTTGCATGTCTAAGCCTTTTTTAAACTTGCAATATATCATTTGTACATGTTTTATTTTCTTCCATAGATAAGGGTGGCAGACTTCCAATCTACTTTCTTTACACCAAACTTAACAAATCCCATAATTACATTCATCCTTGTACAATTCACAGCTGCTCATCTCCTCATGACAGAGCTTGGTTTTCTGTAGGAGTCAAGCTAAATAACCCAATTGCTGAGACAAAACCAGGCTTAGCTTGGCTTAAAAATTGAATTGTGTTACCAACCTAGTGGAAAGTTCCATTATTGGATTGGAAGAAACACATTCACCTTTTCAGAGAATGAAAGTGAATATTAAGCTTCTAGTTACAGTAGTACAGGTGAGAATCACAGCCAATTAGGCAAGAAAGTGAATGCTAGCATCTACTTACCCTGTAGAACTTCCAAGGCAACAGTGGGCTTGTTTTACATCTGAATCCTACCCTACCTGTGGATACACTGAGCCTTTGGTCATAAATACAGCTGCACATACTGAATCATGATATTAGATGGTTTCAGGAAAGACTGTCAAGCAAAAGCTGTACTTGGGGAAGTTCCTGGCAGAATAAGAGATGTAGAAATGCCTAACTACTTTTGTGATGTAAATTGATCTACCTATGGCATCAGTGAATCTTCATGCATTCTTTGCATTGATCAGGTAAAATTTACTAGAAATAAAAATACACACATAAAAATCTTCAAATGTTCTTTATATTCATTGATTATTTTTAAATTTACATGCTTCAAATCTGACATGTAAACTGTCTTTTTGAAATGTGTTCATACAGTATATACACATGCCATATACCTATGTCAATCTTGTTTCTGAAACTAACCAAGGCTATTCTTGCCTCAAGACTTTTCGTTGCTGGATCCTGTGCCTGCAGCACCTGCTCTTGGCCTGTTTCTGTTGCATATTCCCTCCTTAGAGGACAGCACCCCTATATCTTCATCTGGGGAGCTTTCCCTAACTCACCGTCTCAGGTAGCTCCATCACTCCCATTCCAGTCTCCCTTCATCAAATTACCCATTTTTTATCTTCATAGCATTTTATCATAACCTAAAAATTGTGTTTATTTCTTTTCTTGCATATTGTCTGAATCCTTCATTGCATGTGACCATCATGAGGGCAGGGAAGTGACTCACATTCACCTTGGGATCCCCGGGTCTTAGACCAAAGCCTGCTACATGGTAGGTGCTTGTGAATGAATAAATGAAAGGATGGATGGATGGGCAGATGGAGGGATGGATGGATGGATAGATAGGTGGGTAGGTGAATGGGTAGTTGGATGAGTAGGTACATAAATGAATGAGTGGATAGATGCATGATGGAAGGATGGATGGGTGTATTTGTGTAAGGATGGATGGATGGGTACATGTATGTATGTATGAATGAATTAGTGAGTAGTGAATGAAGCACCTATAGAGAAAGTTCAAGATATTTTACTCAAACTGAATTTATATTTAGTGCAACTAACATTTTAAAGAATTTCTGATAAATCTGTTTTAAAAGAGTTAGATTTTTACTAGTGAATGGCCCAAAATAGTGGGTGATGACTCTGGATCTTTGATTTTCAAATGAAATTACTCTAAAAATAACAATGACTTTAACTGGAAAGTAAGCCAGGGAAAGTTTAAAATATGCTTGGTGTATATCAAGAGAACTCAAAGATTGAGTTATATAAAAAAGATATGGAATGAAGCCTCCTTCTCACCTCCCCTGCTCTGTCACTTGCATGTCTGTCCTCACTTTGCTTGTAGCAGCCAGGACGCTAAGACTCTGGAATATCATAATCAACCCCCTGCAGCAATCTGGTTACATTTGTCTTTAGGAGAGAGAAGTGGTTTTGGTGTTCTAGCATCCTTAAAACTTGGCGCTCATTCACTGGGTCCCCTCCAAATCCATTGTGCTGCTTTGAACAATTACTCTCAGCCTTTTAAAAGGCCCCTGCCTTCAAGGTCACTGCAGAACAACCTCCTATAGACTGTTATTGTGTGCTATTTCCACTGAAGAGGGCTAAAACATAACTGATATTATTGGAAATATGATCCTGATGACAAAATGGGCCAATTTCCTTTGGTGGTGACTCTGATTCAGTGCAGATGATTACATTTGCATTATCTTAAACTCGGACATATCAGTGATCCCCCAGCAAAGCCTGTTCTTTGACAAGCTATTGTACAAGCAAAAAGCCTTTATGGACCTCTTTCAAAAACTTTGGTTCAGGGAAATTGGCACTGACTGAGGAAACAAACACTAAAGGTTGCTGTTACATCATTTCAGAGGACAGAAGGTGTGACGGAAACCTCTCTTGCCCCTCCCACGTGGATATCAATGCATTCTCTCTGCAGTTTGTTCTTTCTCTTTTTAACTCACAGAACAGTATGTGGAAATGGAACCTCACAAGCCATTGCTTCTTGCTCTGTGACTGCAGGCACCTGAGAGTTGAACACAGGGTTGGGAGGAGGGATGGCTGGGGTTACATGTCCTGCCTGGTCTCAGAGCCTGGAAACCAGTGGACTAGAGGCTGGCTGGCAGCATGCCTATTGTGCTGGCATTGCTACGTCTTTTTCTCCACCTCTCTTACCTCTCTGCATTTGGCTTCACAAGATCTGGCTTGCCTTGCTCTCCAACATGGGCTGCTTTTGCCTGCCTGGAATGGAGTCTGGCTCAAACAGAGTGTGAGAGCTGCCCTCAGACTTCTAGGGTGAGACTAACTACGGGATAACAAGCTCGGTAAACTCAAGGAAATCAGGCAGACTCCGTTATGTACTAAGAGCTCTTGTGTTCTCATCAGATTATTATAACTCGGATTATCAGTTAGCATAGCAAAATCTCTACCAAAAGGAGAGACAGACACTATCTACAATCTTACCTTCTGCAACGGATCAGGCCCCACATGCCCTTCAGGTCTTCCCTATTGGCTCAGTATTATACTGAGTGCAGAAATATATGCCAAATACAATAAGTACTATGTTTACAAGAACACCCTATGGTATTTGTCAAAATATAACTGACAGCAACATTAACAATAACAAAATTGACTCGAAAAACTAAAACAAAAATACATCTACAAGTAACTAAATTTCAGTCATGTAACTCTGGGAATGGAAAATATCTGGATATTTTAAATACCTTTGTGACATTCCTATAACTATAACAAACGTATAAGGATATTCTTTGAGTCAACTCATCATTTTGGTAGAAATGAAAGGTTTACTTAGTCTCAATTGTATGTGCCTTTATCTGTTTCTAGCTTTAACTACTGAAATCACTACAAGGGGTTAATTTTTTGTTTTTGATGCCAATACTTGATTATTTTGGCTTTCTGCTATCCTGGGTTTCCATAAGTTTGCACG
This sequence comes from Plecturocebus donacophilus, assembly GCA_004027715.1. Classification (NCBI taxonomy): domain Eukaryota; kingdom Metazoa; phylum Chordata; class Mammalia; order Primates; family Pitheciidae; genus Plecturocebus; species Plecturocebus donacophilus. The sequence continues at coordinate 18,203 of PVKP010004406.1, read as the reverse complement.
TGATGACCATGACAGCCTCTGAGATGGTGACCGGTGACCCCTGCCTCCACGTGTCCACTCTGTGTGATCCCTTTGCCTTCAGCATGAGCTGAATTGAAGAACTCTCTTCGAATGAACAGAATAAGCCAAAGTGACGAGGCATCTGCTCTGAAATTAGGTTATAAAAATCCCCCAAAAACCTATGGCTTTCATTAGGGGTGTTGCTTCTTATTTCTTCTGGAGCAAAGCAGCTGTCATTAGGTAGTCCTGTGAGGGGTTGAAATGGAAAATTCCTCAAGTCTACAACTATCACATAAGCCAGTTTTAGGTGATTTTGGGAGGACTACAGCCCTGGCTGACATCTGAATAACAACACCAGAAGCTTCCTTGAGCCAGAATCCAACCAGCATCATTTATTAAGGAAGAGACAGGAGAGGAAGAGGATGGAAGAGAGAGAAAAAAACAGACAATGATTGAGAAGAAAATAAGACAGTGAAAAGGCCAAGATAAAGAGGAGGAGAAGGAAGAGAAAAAAGAACAACAGCAATAATAATATTTAATAAGGATTTAGTAGCTATTTCTAGGGCTATGATTTCAAAACTGTGAGCATTAAATATTACAAGGTATCCAAAGAACTCTTTAATAAAACAATAATGAGGTTATTTCATTGTGTTTTTGTATACTCACTGGACAAGGGAAAAAATAAATACCCTAAGGTTAAGCAAATAGGCACTGGTGGTCTGCGATAAAATTTCCAAGCAAAATATAAAACATAAAACATAAACATAGCTTGTGCTCTATCTCAAGCAACTTAACAAATGTGCTCTGAAAAACTGCATTAGACAGATGTTTCAAGACTGAAAATTATTGATGTTAAATATACGTATGATATACATATACTATGTTTAATCTGCTTTAGGAAATAGGAGAACAAGTAAAAGCAACACTTTTAACTTTGTATATAATACAATGACAGAATAGATTTAACTAAATTAGTAAATGTAACTATACTTTGGGGTTTTTCATCTATTTGCCTAAATATTTACACATTTAAGTTTTTCTTTTCTTTCTCTTCTCACTGGGGAAATGTTCAGACACAAGAACCATTTTTTTGTGGGAATGCAGATCTCTGCTAGCAGAGACTTGGAGACTCAATGGCTACAGTCGATGAGGAAAGGAGCCACACAATTGAGAAATACACATGGATGCTAAAGGTCTCCTTGAAAGATGATGAGACTATGGCAATGTGGTAGAATCTTGGACTGAGCACACTGTTGCTCTTCATCAGCAAGGAGACACCGCAATGCAGTATCAGGAAGAAATCAGGAATTTAATGACTTTGCGTATTTACTATGGTCCACAGTAATTATGGGCATCCAGCAAAGAAAGTTGATAAATCAGATAATTGCAATACTAGAACAAATAATTTTGTGTAGCCCTGAAGGAACACCAGTGTGCCTTGGAATTTAAAATAAAATTGACAAATGGAATCTAATTAAACTAAAGAGCTCCAGCACAGCAAAAGAAACTATCAACAGAGTAAACAGACAACCTACAAAATAGGAGGAAAATTTTTGCAATCTATGCATCTGACAAAGGTCTAATATCCAGCATCTATAAAGAACTTAAACAAATTTGTAAGAAGAAAACAACCTCGCTAAAAAGTGGCAAAGGAGAAAAACAGACACTTCTTAAAAGATACACGTGGGGCCAAAAATCATGAAAAAAAGCTCAACATCACTGGTCATTAAAGAAATGCAAATGAGCTACCATCTTACACCATTCAGAATGGTTATGATTAAAAAGTCAAAAAAATAATAGATACTGACAAGATTGTAGAGAAAAAGAAAAGCTTTTAGACTGTTGGTGGGAGTATAAATTAGTTCAATCATTGAGGAAGACAGTGTGGTGATTCCTCAAAGAACTAAAGGCAGAACTACCATTAAACCTAGCAATCCCATTGCTGAGTATATACCCAAAGGACTATAAATTATTCTATTATAAAGATACATGAACGTGTATGTTCATTGCAGCACTATTCACAATAGCAAAGACATGGAATCAACCTAAATGACCATCAATGGCAGACTGGATAAAGAAAATGTGGTACATATACACCATGGAATACATGCAGCCATAAAGAGGAATGAGATCATGTTCTTTGCAGGGACAGAGATGGAGCTGGAGGCCATCATCTTTAGCAAACTAACTCAGGAACAGAAAATAAAAAACTGCATGTTCTCTTTTATAAGTGGGAGCTAAATGATGAGAACACATGGACACATAGAGGGGAACAGCACACAGTGGGGCCTACCAGGGGGAGGAGGGTGGGAGCAGGGAGAGGATCAGGAAAAATAACTAATTGATTGATACAAGGCTTAATACCTTGGTGATGAAATAATTTGTATACCATACGTTTACCTAGGTAACAAGCTTGCCTATCCTGCTCATGTTCTCTTGAACTTAAACGTTAAAAAAGAAAGAAAGCATTAAAAGAAGTAAAAAAATGCATACTACTACTATTTCAGATAGCTGAAATCTTATAACAAGATTGTTGGTATTTTCACATACAGGCTTAAAAGTTTTTATATTCAAGTCTAATTTTCTTCCAATCTCATTGTAAATATGTCCACTCAAAAATATTTCCTTTGGGTCTATAGATCTGTGCTATCAGAGACCTTGAGTTCAGGAATCATTTTACATAATGGATATGGCAGTAGTATGAAGACAGGCTTTGAATCTGGTGAACAGCAGGTTGCAGGAAACATGGGTAAATTTGTTGGCTTGAACAAGAAAGTGAAGGATTGGGAGAGAGAACCTGTGAATAACTGAAGGATCTTTTTTGGACCTTAGGAAGAATGACAACTCAAAAAGGACACCTTGGTGAGCATTAGTGCCTGTGAGTGACCTGAGCACTTGGAAAAGCTGAAGATCTTTGGAGTCCTTTAGTTTTTGTTTTATGTTTTTCAATTTAGACCCATAGAGCCACTGCAATTGGCCATGGAACTTGACTTGAGTAACTCAAAATCCAAAATCTCTATCCACTTGAATTTTGTTTTGATTTTGTACACTAAGTAAAGCACAAAGACAATGCTATTTGGAAGGGATAGTCTCAGTAATGCTCATAGGCTTTATTCTTAAAAATAACGCTGTGGCACAGTGGCTCATGCCTGTAATCCCAATACTTTGGGAGGTCTACGTGGGCAGATCACCTGAGGTCACGAGTTCAAGACCAGCCTGACCAACATGGTAAAACCCCCATCTCTACAAAAATACAAAAATTAGCCTGACATGAGAGCATGTGCCTGTAATCCCAGCTACTCAGGAGGCTGAGGCGGGAGAATTGCTTGAACCAGGGAGGCAGAGATTGCAGTGAGCTGAGATCGTGTCATTGCACGCCAGCCTGGGTGACGGAGCAAGACTCTGTCTCAAAAATAAATATATTAATGAATTAAAATAAATAAAAATAGTCAAAATTAGTTGAAAAGTGAAAATATGAGGTCACTATTGGTAGGCATACAAATGAGAGATTCTCACAACAGTGACTGAAACACCCAGCGCTTATGGCCCTGCTGTTAGTTCTTAGGTGGATTCCTGGATGATCTGAATACTCTCAGTGAGTGTTTACAAAGAACTTACAGAACTCTCTGTTTTAAAAGGTGCAGATGTGCCATGGTTTATGAAAGGAAGTTGTTCATTCTAAATTGTATCCTTTCTGTCTGGACAGAAAAATCATGGGCTTACATATTATAAAATTTCAGCATTAGAGATTTGTTTGTCTACCTTCCTATGGATGCAGACATTTTTTGACTAAGGAAAGTCAGTTTTAGAAGAGATATTTATGTTTTATACTCACTATAATAAAAAAGTGATGAATTAACTTTCACTAGTGAGTTTCCATAACAAATATAGCTAAGAAGTATCCATAACTTGATAGCAGCAGAGTATTTCTAAAATATTATTTCAGTAAAGGAGAAGGCAATGCTACCATTTGAAGTATAAGACATTCTAAAAGAAATACGCAGTGGGTCAAACTACTCAGAAAGAAGATATGTTGGTTCTAAGCTGAGTTTTGTACTCTTCTCTGGTTCATCCTTAAAGTATTATGTTGTTCCTTTAACTGACAGAGATTAAAAAGTAGCACAAAGCAAGCTAAGCACAGTCATTTCAAAGTAAATCGAGAATCTCTCTTGCTTAGGGAAGTCTTTACACTTTTTAAAATAGCATTTTTAAAAGATACTGGTAACATATATATTATCATTTGAATCATTTATTTTCTGAATCTACTCTTGAGCTCTCTATATTTTTACAATCTTCAAAAAAGTAAACAATTTTATTGATTTAGATACACTCAGCATTTTTTTCTTGCTTGTTAGAGAACACATTTATGGTATTTAAGTTGTTAAACTACTATTAAATACAGGAATGTACTTTAATTCAATCATTTAGAAGTTACTTTATTCTGATTATAGAATAAAAGGGTAAAACTAAAGAAAATTATTATGCATTTATCTATCAATATAGATCTGTATATAAGTGTATTGATATAAATATATATGTATAGATATACCTACACATATGTAAATTAGCGGAAATAGAAAATTCTGCCTCTCAATTTACTATTTGTTAAAGAAATATTGCTCCACATGGTAACATATTTTATGTAAAATTTATGTATTGTTAAGAATCAAGATTTCTTTTCACTTACTAGTTTTTTAATCTTAAGTTTGGGGAGGAGGGGTGGTTGAGGTTAGTTAATTAGAAAAAAATAATAGCACAAACATTAGTAGAATTCCTATATTTTACAAATCTTTTATTTTAGCATTATTACTATGTCAAAAACCATTCCTAACTCCGTGGCTTAAAAACGGCGTTGATTTTTCACTGTGGATAATCCACGTGGGCTGGGCTAAGAGGGGCGTGTTCTGCACTCAGCTTTAGTCCTGCAGGTGAGTAGTGGATGGGCCACCTGAAGTGTTGTTTACACATGCCTGGGAATGATGCTGGCCATCCGCTGCAACCTCAGCTGGGTCTCTCCATATGGCTGCTTAACTTCCTCAGAGCATGATGGCTGGATTCAAAGGCTGAGAGTCCCCCAATGACCAGGCAGAGTCATAGGGTCTTTTCCATGCTACAGTTGATAGTCCCAGATCCTAACTTCTGACATTTTCTATCCATTAAGACAGTCACAAAAGCCTCCTTTGGCTTCATTGCAAAGGGAAAGAAAAAAAAAACAGAACAATACAAGTAAACACTCCAAATTTTAAGAACATATTCTGGCCATTTTTGGAAAATACTATCTGCCATACTAATAAGATTCATGATTGTCTCAGTTAACATTGATCACATGTGTCACAAATGCTCCATTATAATGTGATTTCTCCATCATGTTGGTCATATGAGGAAGATCTGTTATTATTTGTTTATAATAAAGATAGGGTTTCGGTATGTTACCCAAGCTGGTCTTGAACTCCTGAGCCCAAGAGATCCTTTTATCTCAGTCGCCCAAATGTCTGAGGTTACAGGTGTGATTCACCTTGCCCAGCCAAAACCTATTATTATCTCCATTTCATAGCTGAAGAAAGTGAGATTTGCACAAACTAATGGCATGGCTGTAGTATCTATGTACCAAGTAGCACAGTTAACATTGATACCAGAAACGTGCGTAAGAAATTATCTTCAAAAACGAAGGGGACAAAATGCCATCTTTAGTGCAACCCATTTCCATGTTTAGATTTATTCCTATTTTGTTTTTTTAAATTTATTTTTCTATAGGTTATTGGGGTAAAGGTGTTATTTGGTTACATGAGTAAGTTCTTTAGTGGTGATTTGTGCAATTTTGGTGCATTCATCACCATAGCAGTATACACCACATCCTATTTGTAGTATTTTATCCCTCGGCCCCCTCCTACCTTTTCCCCCAAGACCCCAAAGTCCATTGTATCATTCTGATGCATTTGCATGCTCATAGCTTAGCTCCTACATACCAGTGAGAACATACCATGTTTGTTTTTTCATTCCTGAGTTACTTCACTTAGAATAATAGTCTCCAATCTCATCCAGGTCACTGCAAATGTTGTTAATTAATTCCTTTTTATGGCTGAGTAGTACTTCATTCTATCAATCTATCTATCTATCTATCTATCTATCTATCTATCTATCTATCTATCTATCTATCTATCTATCTATCTATCCAATTTCTTTATCCACTTGTTGATTGATGGGCATTTGGGTTGGTTCCACAATTTTGCAATTGAGAATTGTGCTGCTATAAACATGCATGTGCAAGTGTCTTTTTCGTCTAATGACTTATTTTCCTCTGGGTAGACAGCCAGTAGCGAAATTGCTTGATCAAATGGTAGTTCTACTTTTAATTCCTTGAGGAATCTCCACACTGTTTTCCATATTGTCTATACGTTTACATTCCCACCAGCAGTGTAGAAGTGTTCCCTGATCACTGCATCCATGCCAATATCTACTGTTTGGGGATTTTTTTTATTATAATCATTCTTGCAGGAATAAGGTGGTATCATGCTGTGGTTTTGATTTGAATTTCCCTGATCATTAGTGATGTTGAGCATTTTTTCATATGTTTGTTGACCATTTGTATATCTTTTTGTGATAATTGTCCATTCATGTCCTTAGCCCACTTTTTGATGGAGTTGTTTATTTTTATTATTATTAATTATCATACTTTAAGGTTCTGGGGTACATGTGCAGATTGTGCAGGATTGTTACATAGGTATACACATGCCATGTTGGTTTGCTGCATACACCCCCCTGTCATCTACATTAGGTATTTCTTCTAGTGTTATCCCTCCCCAATCTCCCCACCCCCTGTCATCCCTTCCCTAGTTCTCCCACCCCCCAGCTTTCTCATTGATTCGTTTGAGTTCCTTGTAGATTCTGGATATTAGTCCTTTGTCAGATGTATAGATTGTGAAGATTTTCTCTTGCTCTGTGGGTTTCTGTTTACTCTGCTGACTGTTCCTTTTGCTGTGCAAAAGCTCTTTAGTTTAATTAAGTCCCAGATATTTATCTATGTTTATATTGCATTTGCTTTTGGGTTCTAGGTCATGAAATCTGTACCTAAGCCAATGTTTAGAAGGGTTTTTCCAATGCTTTCTTCTAGAATTTTTATAGTTTCAGGTGTTTGATTTAAGTCCTTAATTCATCTTGAGTTGATTTTTTATAAGGTGAGAGATGAAAACCCAATTTCATTCTCCTACATGTGGCTAGCCAATTATCCCAGCACAATTTGTTGAAAAGGGGATCCTTCCCCCATTTTGTGTTTTTATTTGCTTTGTTGACTATCAGTTGGCTATAAGTATTTGGGTTTATTTCTGGATTCTCTATTCTCTTCTGTTGGTCTATATGTCTATTTTTATACTAGTACCGTGCTATTTTGGTGACTATGGCCTTAGAGTATAGTTTGAAATCAGGTAGTGTGATGCCTTTAGATTCGTTCTCTTTGCTTAGTCTGCTTTGGCTATGCAGGCTTTTCTTTGGTTCCATATGAATATTAGAATTGTTTTTCCTAATTCTGTGAAGAATGATGGTAGTATTTTGGTGGGGATTTCATTCAATTTGTATATTGCTTTTGGCAGTGTGATCATTTTTCATAATATTGATTCTACTCATTCATGATCATAGGATGTGTTTCCATTTGTTTGTGTTGTCTATGACTTCTTTCAGCAGTGTTTTGTTAATCTTCCTTGTAGAGGTCTTCCACTTTTTGTCAAGTATATTCCTAAGTACTGCATTATTTTTGCAGCTATTGTAGAAGAGGTTGAGTTCTTGAATTGATTCTCCTCTAGGTCACCATTGGTGTAGTACAGAAGAACTAATGATTTGTGCACATTCTTCTTGCATCCAGAAACTTTGCTGAATTCGTTTATCAGTTCTAAAAGCTTTCTGGAGGAGTCTTTAGGGTTTTTGAGGTAAATGATCGTATTGTCAGCAAACAGTGACAGTTTGACTTTCTCTTTGCCCATCTGGATGCCCTTCATTTCTTTCTCTTGTCTGATGGTGCTGGCTAGGATTTCCAGCACTGCGTTGAAGAGGAGTGGTGAGAGTGGGCATTCTTGTCTTGTTTTAGTTCTCAGAGGGAATGCTTTTAACTTTTCCCCATTCAGTATTATGTTGGCTGTGGGTTTATTATAAATGGCTTTTATGACATTATTGAGGCATGTCCCCAGTATGACAATGTTGCTGATAGTCTTAATCATAAGGAGATGCTGGATTTAGCCTTTTTGCATTGATTGAGATGATCCTGTGGTTTTTGTTTTTAATTCTCTTTATGCAGAGTATCACCTTTACTGACATGTGTATGTTAAATCATACCTGCATCCCTGCTATGAAACCCATTTGATCATGGTGGATTTTCTTTTTGATATGTTGTTGGATTTGGCGAGCTAGTATTGTGTTAAGGATTTTAGCATCTATGTTCATCAGGGATATCAGTCTGTAGTTTTCTTTTTTGGTTATGTCCTTTCCTTGTTTTGGTATTAAGGTGATGCTGGCTTCATAGAATGAATTAGGGAGGGTTTCCTCCTTCTCTTTCTTGTGGAATAGTGTCAAAAAGATTGGTACCAATTCTTCTTTGAATGTCTAGTAGACTTCTGCTGTGAATCCGTCTGGTCCTGGACTTCCTTTTATTGGTAATTTTTTAGTTCCTATATTGTTTTTAAGAAGTCCACTGAATTCTTGCCCTGAAATGGCCTAGAAATTTGTGTTCCTAATTTCCTCAGACTCTTTTTTTAATGCAACCAATAAACCTCCAGGGCTGAGAAAAACAATGCATTTGTTGGCTCTGTGACCAGATCAAAACTGAATATTTAATATGTACAACGAGTTATTTTTCTCTCTTCAGGTAATAGAACAGGCCAGTTTAGCAGGTAAGGAAGTCCAGATGCCTCTAATAGGGTCACACTTTTTGATCCCACATACCCCGGCACCCAGAATTTCCAGAGTGTGGAAACATCAGCTCATCTCACACAGTTGCAGGATGGGACGCTGCAGGAGAAGAAAGGAATAATCACCTCTGACTCCCTGGCCACACAGGTGAGATGACCATTGTGTTAAGTGCACATTTTTAAAATTTATGTTTGGGATGGGCACAGTGGCTCACATCTATAACCCCAGAAATTTGGGGAGGTCAAGGCAGGTAGATTGCTTGAGTCCAGGAGTTTGAGACAAGCTTGGGCAATGTGGCAAAACCCTATCTCTACAAAAAGTACAGAAATTAGCCAGGTGTGGTGGCGTGCACCTGTAGTCCAAACTACTCAGGAGGCCGAGGCAGGAGGGTTGCTTGAGCCTGGGAGGCAGAGGCTGCAGTGAGCTGTCATCGCACCACTGCACTCCAGCCTGAGTGACACAGCCAGACTCTATTTCTAAAAAATCAAAAACAAGAAAGGCAAAATGAGATTGCTGTTTGCTAAAAATAAGCATTTCATGACCAAGAATCCAAAAGCAAATGCTTTGACGTCTGGGATCTTGCTGACCAGGGAGTGACTGTCCCTCCCAGGTTAGGTAATTTCTGGAGATAGCAAAAGACTGCACTCCTTCCATATATAAAAAACCAATCTGGAGTGCAGATCCCAACGACCTTCTTGGTAAGTTTCTTATACTCAGGGCTACTATGCACCTGCCCTAATTACCCCAGGGCCAGGTACCAGAAAGCTAGAGCATACACCTACCCTGAAGGACTGGCTGAAATTATTCCAACTAATCAATCCTGTTACTATTTACGCTGCCTCCCCTGTTATTTCCCACAGAAACCACTGTGGATGCTCTTACCCACACCGTCCCCTCACTCCTTCTGCCTTTTTCCTGAGCCTGGTGCTTTCCCGAGTTGCCTCTATGCTGTGTGCCCTACCTCTTGGGAACTGTAATAGTCCATCTGTTTAATGGCAGCTGATCTGTTGGTCTCACTCTCCCTGAATAACAATAAAAAGTGCATCTTAAAACACTCTTTGAATAGAAAACCTCAAATTAGGTGAGATGGTCATGCAATTCTCTACTTATTCTCTATAATGGGGGTGGGGGAGGGGATGGAAAAGAAGCACTGAGCTCTGGGCATAAAACTCAACACCTTAATGAATGATCATGATGTTCAATGTTTTTTCTTTGCCTTTGACTCTGTAGGTCAGAACTGCAGGTATGGTAAATTAATTTATTTTTCACCAGCCCTGCTGCCAATGTTGCTGACCAGCAAGCCCTCATCCTACAAGATCTCCATCCAGATGCCTTTTGATGAGGTTCCAGCTTTCAGAAAAGAAAGGACCTTGGAGACCAGGATTACAGAAACAAATTCGAAAGCTAATGGATGACCCTGGAGTCCTCCACTGGCCAGAGAAAGGGACTCTCAGAGCCTTAATTTAATAGCTCCAGCTGTCGTTTGCTAAAGCCTCAAGCAGCTACAACAGATGTCTCAAGATTTCCAAAAAGAGCTATTGGTAAATGTGATCTATCCACTGACATAATTATGCTCATTCTAGCAAAGAAAAACATATATTTGTTTCAAAGAAAGTCAGTTAGGGAGTGCGCAGCATAATAAACTGTGAAAAATCTATATTTCTTTTGTGGATAAAATAAATTAAAATATTGAGTGTCAGTTGCAAGAGCAGAATCAAGACATATTTCTCTGTGTGATCTATTGGGGATAAATTGGTTTCTGGAAGACACAATAAATCCAGACTGGCCTCTGAATTCCAGGACAAAAATGAGCACATTTCTTAGAACCTCATCTCCACAATTCCATCAGAAAATGACTTTTGCTTCACCTGCCAGACAGAAAATTATAGGTGTCAAAACACTCTTATTTCCTCAATAATTTACAACAACTATGTTAAGTTACTCTAACTTGTATCTTACTTAGTCAAATGATAGTTAAGTTAAAATCCTATTTATCCCACCCAAAACTGAAATCTAATTTCAATGGAAATATAATTAATATGCAGTAAAGACTTGTCCAGTTATTTTATAGAATCATTTCTTAGAAGCAGAATTACTGAGTTGAGGATATTGCACAATCTTTAAGGCTTTTAACCTGTTTTGACCATTTTTCTCATGGAGGCTGCACCCATTTGCCAACCAGGTGGGTACATGGGCCTGTTCCTCTACACCCTTAGACAGATACCTGGACAGATGTCTCTCTCTATGCATAGCTCCCTCCTTGATTTCAGATTAGCAATAGTTTTAATCCCAGAGGCTGCAAACTCCAACAGCGGCCAACTAAATCTTCCGTGAGGAGGAGGTTCCAGCAAAGACACTGGTTCGAAGTCAGCCCTCAGCTGCAGGCAGGGAGGCTGGAGTTCCTCCCAGAGTGGGAAAGACAATGATACAACTCGTCCTCCAGGAGAATTTGAGAAAAGGGTCAAAAATTAATCCCACTTTCTTTCATTCCAGTAAAGTTCTTGTTTTTTACTCTCCCCTGCCAGTTCCACGTAATGAAAAGGGAAATTGTAATGCCAAGAGGTTAATTTATGTATCGCAGCAAGAAAACTGCTTTTTAAGGGAGAACATTAACAGTACATAAAACAGACTTTTTTGATATCATAGATGTGCCAGGAAGACAAAAAAGAAATAAAATATGCAAAGTTTGATGACAGGTAATACTGAAGAAGTTCAAATCCTTTAACCCTCTAAAATATTCTAATTAGAGTACCTTGTATCTGTGGAAGCATGTCCATATCATCAGCACACCTGGTGAGTTTTCACAATTGAACACATCTGTGTCACTCAAACTGTACTGGAAAGACAGAACACATTCAGCCTGCAGAGGCCTTCCTCATCTTCCCTTCTTCTAACCATGTCTACTTGACTCCCCACTGGCAACCACTGCCAACAAAAAGATTCGTTTTGCTTGTTTGCAGTTTAGGTAAATGGATTTACACTGTATGTATAGTATGTATACTTTCTTGTGGCTCTGGCTTTGTTCATTCAACATTATATCTATTCATCTCATTCATATTTTTACATGCAATTTTATTTTATTTTTATTTTTGAGATGAAATCTCACTGTATCACACAGACTAGAGTGCAATGATGAAATCTCGGCTCACTGCAACCTGTACCTCTTGGGTTCAAGTGATTCTCCTGCCTTGGCCTCCGAGTAGCTGGGATTACAGGCACCCATCACCATGCCTGGCTGACCTTTGTATTTTTAGTAGAGACAGGGTTTTACTGTGTTGGCCAGGCTGGTATCAAACTCCTGACCTCAAGTGATCCACCTGCCTCAGCCTCCCAAAATGCTGGGATTACAGGTGTTAGCCACCGTGACTGACCATTACATACAATTTTAGATTACTCACACTCCTGTTGAATAGTCTGTTTAATTATCTAAGCTATATGTATATAATATTATATATAATTTTATGTGCATATATATGTATGCCACGAACTACTCTACCATTTGGAAATTTGGGTAGTTTCTGGCTTCCAGCTGTTACAAATACTGCTTTCTTAAACATTCAAGTACACAGATCTTGGAAAAATTATGCCCAAAATTGTGTTCATAATAAATTTAGGGATGGGGCTGATGGGTAACAGAGTATATGTATGTTTAGCTTTGGTAGGTGCTAACATTAATAGAGAATACTGAACAATTTTACAAAGGGGTTGTATTAATTGCATTTTTAATTTTATTTTTAAAATAATATTTGAAATTTTATTTTACCAATTACTTGCTTGAATAAACTGATTGCCTATTAGATTTTATTAGCTTATCTTGTCCCAGGTATGTGAATTTTCTGAAATATATATATATATATATATATATATATATATATATATATACACACACACATACTTAATCTCACTGGGCACTAAGCTCTGTTCCTAGAGTAAATGTAACATCTTTTATGATATACTTCTCTGTAGCTAGGTCCTGGCTGTGATTCTCACCAGCTGTGTGATGTTGGGCAAGTCATTTGAGCTCTTTGAACCACAGAGTTCTCATCACTAAAGTTGAGATAATGATGCTTTTCTCATGAGGTTGTTGCAATGATAAGGTGAGTTGTGTGTGGCATGTTGGAAGAGCACATGGTGTCTTGCTGTGGTTATATGTGCTTGCTTCTATTATTTCTTAAAGAAGGCATCTGAATGGAATTCTTCTAAATAGCAAAGGTGATACAAAGTTCTATGCATTTTTATGGTAGAAAAATGAGAAACTAACATATTTTTTAAAAACTGTTTACAATGCCCTTTGAAAACACTATATAATACAGGCCGAGAGAAAACAGTGTTATGGAAAGAACGTGAGTCAGAAGTGAAGGATGTCATTGCCACTCACCTGCCACTGTTTAGGTGACCTTCCTGCCGTCTCCTTGGATTCATGTGTGATATGAAAATGAGAAGCCCCCAGGGTGTAGGGAAGCAGGGATGATGCCTACCTGGGTTCTCTTTGGAGGTAAGGATGCAACAGTCCTCGTTCTTACCATTTTGTCCCATGTCACGATATTGTCAATGACCTAATCAAAAGTCTTCCCTCCTTCTTCTTGCCTTTGGTCAGGTGTTAGGATTAATGCCCTCATCTCCAAGAATGTAGCCCCAGTCTGTAGGAGGTGAATTTTGATTGGATTAAACCATTCACTTCAACTTCTTTTCCTTTGCTAGTGATTGGTGGAATAGCAGTGGGCATGTGGCCCCCAATGAGACAGAAGAGGAAGTCAGTTGGCAGGTTCCAAGAAAGGTCTGTTCTTTCATAGAAGAAAGGACTACCTGAGGAGTGATCACTGTTTCCGTCCTTCTGTCCTTTGGGCTTTGGAAACTGCCGTGTGTGGGCCTTTGGTCAATGAGTGCTGAATTATACTTAGGCTGTCTTGTGCATTCTGGGATTCCTGTGTGTTTTTCCCCTTTATCTCATCTAAATTCCAGGAGCCTGTGATGTTCTGGGCAAGAGGGATGTGGGATAGGAGGGAAGCTGTCTTTCCTTTCCATTCTTGCTCTGTCTCTGAGGACGTTTGCTATATTTTTTTTCTTTTCCATTTCCCAAGCAGATGTCTTCTGTGTCTTCTCTTTTATCCACTGGAGGGTTGCCATTGCATCTCTTGGCTTCTATTTCTACCCCAGTATCTTTCTTAGTAACATGGGAACTGTTCTGCTATTCTCATAAGATGCTGGTTTCCAGAAAACCCAATGGACTAGGCTGGGACAAAAGATGCTCTGTCAGGCTGTCTCAGGTTCATCTGAAAAGACACACATAGGACCCAACCACTTCTATCCTAGGATTACATCACCAAAGTCCATTTCAGCTCCACTTGGGTTCTACCCAGGAAAGAAAGTACCCACATTATGCACTCTTAGATTTCCTCAACTTATCTCTTCTTCTTCCTTTGGAGGTATGTCAAAGAAGTCTGACCAAGATATACTTTTAGGATTTAAAACCAGGGAAGGTATATTTTTAAGGTTTAAAACCAGGCTGGGCTGTAGTGAGCCATGATTGTACCACTGCACACCAGCATGGGCAATGGAGCAAGACCCTATCTCAAAAAAAAAAAAAAAAAAAAAGAAAGAAAGAAAGCAAAACAAAACAAACAAACCAGAGAAGACAGGTTCTTGATTGTATGAAGTGTTACAGCAGTTGCTGGAGAGAAGAAAAACAAAAAGGAAAAACTGTGTAGAGAGCTATTATTCTGATAAACATTCCATATCTGGAGTCTACTAATCTCCTTGTGAATTATTTATATCTTGGTCTGATTTTGCAGCTCATTTCAAATGTTTGCTTAATTTTTCCAATGATAAGAACATAAAACATCTCCCTGGGGAAACTCTAAGAGTTGGCTTGGAAGTCAAGGATATCTGTGTAGGGGTCCACACTGGTGGTTGGATGCATATTCCTAAATATTTAGGAAAATTTTAATAAGTTAATCTTTCTTTGCTACTGGTAGTAGATGGTAAGGCCAGAGCTTTAGTACAGATTTTCCTTTGGCCTTAATCACCCAAAAGAAAAACTGTATTTTCTGTTTCCTCTGTGGAATAAGAAACAAAATTTAAAAGAAGAAAAATAATTGCCCTCTTGACTCCAGACTTTCTGCCCAAGGAATCTTCTCCTGATTAAGTTTTTAAAGCATCATGACTGCAGCCATTCTGGGTGTCTTCCATTTAATTTTCTCCCTCCTTGTGTTTTCCCAGGCTTTCTAATTTGCGAGCTGTCTGCTTCTGAGCCATTGATTCCTCCAGAAGCCCCATGACATGCATCACTCCCTACCAGAGTACCAGATAAAATACAGGACAGGCAGTGAGATTTGAATTTCAGATCAACCATGAATACCTTTTAGTGCAAGTATATCCCAAATGTTTCATGGGGACGTACTTACCCTAAGAAAAAAATAATCATTGAATCGGACAATAGTAAGCCCTGCATTTGGGAAAAGCAGAGCATAGAGGTTACGTGGCCTTGAGGGAAGCATATTTGCTGGTGAAGGAGAAGGGAAGCGAGGAGTTGGGTGGGCATTTTGAATTGGACAGACTGAGTGGTTTCATCCATCTCTGCTTGCTGCCTGATTAATACTGAGGGAAATG
This sequence comes from Plecturocebus donacophilus, assembly GCA_004027715.1. Classification (NCBI taxonomy): domain Eukaryota; kingdom Metazoa; phylum Chordata; class Mammalia; order Primates; family Pitheciidae; genus Plecturocebus; species Plecturocebus donacophilus. The sequence goes on along the minus strand of PVKP010004406.1, from coordinate 2,699 downwards.
GAGAAAAAAGGAGAGTTGATCGGTTTGCTGTGTCCATCTTTCACACTTTTCCCAGGTTTCTCTACCTAATACCATTCATTTGCTAAAACAGATGACAGCCAGAGGCAATATTTAAAGAGTATCTGGATAGCAGCCTCTGTGAAAAGAGCGATCACTCATTTCTGCTCTGTAGTTGAGCCTTGTTTGTGGGCTCAAAGTAGGCTATGTCTCAAATTTATATATTTTTCATTTACTAAAATGTTACTAAAAGTGTGCTTTTCTTCTGCCCCTTGAGGCTTGCTTCTTCCACTCTCTTAGGGTGCTGGATCTTTTCATAAGCACATGTGTGATTTTTGTGCCCCTGACTTGTGAATGAGACAATAACTAGCCAGGACTGGTATTTGGCTACCAGCCAGTCTAAAGAATCTACTTGGGTGAGCTGGCCAATGTGTATTCACACAGACGCAGTGGTCTGGGGGTGAAGAAGGGTGCAGGTGGGCAGTGGTTCTTCTACTGGGTGGCTCTGCTGTAGTAAGCTTAGCTCTCTGATATGAGCTCTTCCCCATGGCAGTAGACCACATGGTCACGCCAGGACCCTTTTGCTGTGTCACTGGCCACACTGTGTCTGCCTCTGCAGGTCTCCCGGCTGCACCTGCCTGGAAGTACTCATCAGTCCCTGCTTCACCAGCTGTTGATCTGCTGAAGAAGTGGACTCCCCAGAAATTAGTGCCCATTCCCTTGGTAGTCTCCCTTGATTCTCACTCCCTTGATGGGCTCCTTTCTCATGCTCTGATAGAGATTAGATGTCCCCTACAAATCTTATGTTGAATTGTAGTCCCCAGTCTTGGAAGTAGGCCTGGTGGGAGGTGATTGGATCATGGGGGCGGATCCTTCATGGCTTTGTGCTGTCTTGGTAATAGTGAGTTTGTTCTTGCACAATCTGATCATTTAAAAGTGTGCGGCACCTCCTCACACTCTTGCTCCCATTCTTGCCATGAGAGACACCTGTCCTCCCTTCTTCTTCCATGAGTAAAATCTCCCCAAGCCCTCTCCAGAAGCTGAGCAGATGCCAGCACCATGCTTTTCTGTACAGCTTGCAGAACTCTGGGCCAATTAAACATCTTTTCTGTATACATTACTCAGCTCAGGTATTTTTCATAGCAGTGCAAGAACAGCCTAAACATGCCCCTTCTCCTCCAAAGTGGGGCATGACCGTGGGCGCTGCCCTGATAGCTGCTCTGGCTGATGCCTTTCTAGATGCACACACCTGAAACGTTTATTTAAACTGGCTGAAAAAAAAAAGAAATCTTTTTAAATGTATTTTTCTTGTCCCTACAGAAGAATAAAATTTTGCATCTGATACCTGCTGTCCTACTCCCTGGGAAACACTTTTGCTTAGACCAACTTACATAACAGTCTTCTTGCTGAACCCATCCCTGCTGGAGGAGGGTAGAATTGTACTTATCAGCTATACCTGTGCAGTATACCTCCTTTTTTGTCTCCCTCTTCTTTCTGCTTTCCTCCCTTCTCTCTATCAAAGCTCCTAAAATCTTCTTTAGATAAAATCAGACTTCCTCCAACTCAGCACCAGGAGGATTCTATCCAGTGATTTCCCTGCCTGGATCTTATTTCAGCTCCTCCTGAGCTCCACTTATGCTCATGTCAACCAAATGATACCCTCACCTCTTCTTCTGCACTGGAGTGGAACCTGTGTTTTTTCCAGGTGCCACCATGTTTGAAATAGTGCCAGCATATTTTTAATAACAAACTTTCAAATTGTTTCTGTGTGAGACATCCTCTCTTATCAATGGCACGATAGGCAACAGGCTGCCTGTGGAAATGCTTAGACTTTTCATGTATTTATGGTGAATTTTCCCCTGTTGATACAACCGACACTCTCACATCACAGTGTTATTTCAGTTGTTCAAGGCACCTCCATACTATTCTCCATAATGGCTGTACCAATTTACATTCCCATCAACAGCAGACAGGGTCCCTTTCCGCCACATCATCGCCAGCACCACTCTCTTGTCTTTTAGACAAGAACTGTCCTAACAGGTGAGAAGTGGAATCTTGTTGTGTGCCAAGAATATGCAATGGGGAAAGGAAAGTCTCTTCAATAAACAGTAAACTGGATATTCACATGCAAAAAGATGAAATCAGATCCTCATCTTACACCATATAAAAATTACCAGAGGGAGAGAGATCCAAGATGGCCGTGTAGCAGCAGCTCAGGATTGTAGCTCCCAGTGAAAGCGCAGAGAGCGAGTGGATGCTGCAATTGCAGACGAATTTTTGATGCCCACAGACTGGGATATTCCCGGCAAAGGAGCTACCCACGTCGCCAGCGCGACTCTTTTGGCCGGCGCGGTGCTTCTTGGTGCGGACTATATGGGACTGGGTGCCCAAAGTCTCCGCTGGTCCCATCCCCACAAGGAGAACAGCAATTGGAAGCGCTGAGGAGAGAGCGAGCACAGCTGAACCCAGGAAGGCCCAGCTCTGTGGGGAAGGAGCATCCCCTGAAGGAAAACTAAGAAACAGAAAAAACTTAATAACTAACAAGCCGGACGTCCACTCAGAGACCCAATCTGAAAGTCGGCAATTACAAAGACGACAGGTGGATAAATCCACAAAAATGGGAAGAAACCAGTGCAAAAAGGCTGAGAACACCCGAAATCAGAATGCCTCTCCTCCTACAGGGGATCACAGCTCCTCATCAG
>PVKP010004405.1:60559-98256 GCA_004027715.1 Plecturocebus donacophilus | reverse complement strand
TGGCAAATATTCCTTTGAAAATTATATTCTTGCAATTGCTGCTGCTGCTTTTCCTCCTCTTCCTCCTCTTCCTCCTTTTTCTTTCTTTTTCTTCAGATGCAGTTTGGGCTCAAGTGATCCTTCTACCTCAACCTCCCATCTAACTGCCACTACAGGCACACAACAGGCCACCAGGCCCGGTTATTTATTTATTTATTTATTTTTATTTTTATTTATTTTCTAGAGACAGGGGTCTTGTTTCACTGCCCAATGTCGTTCTGAACTCATGGCTTCAAGCCACCCTCCCACCTTGGCCTCCAAAGAACTGAGATTACAGGCATGAGTCACTCAAGGTGGAAAGGACTTGTTCAAATGTAGCTCAGGCAAACTGGGATGATCAGAATAGTTGGAAGCTTGGCTATGTGATAGCGTGGACTACCAACCTCATTCCTAAAAAGGATTAAGCTAAGAATCGGTAGAAATGGAAAGAATGAGGACAAAGATGTTTGGCATTTCAGAGGGGAGTTTTAGTTCTTACCTCTGAAAGCAGAAAATATCCTGTCCTCATGGAACCTTCATTTAATGACACAGGAGAGATGGCCCACTGCAATTATTATTATTATTTTTTATTAAAAGTGCTCACATCCTTCATTCAAAGTTTAAACTTAAGACATACAGAGAAGGGATATTTTGACCTTACATTCCTTCGGATTTGACATTTTCTGTATAAATTCATATTTGAGACTTTGATCTTTTTTGGCTTCTATCCTAATAGTGTTCAGTAAGGTATCTAGATTCAGACACAATTTTCTTGCCTCCTGAGAATTTTCCATTACAAAGTAACTCTAAATTATACACATTCCAATTGGTCTCCCTATTATACGTCTACAGCTACAGGGTAATCAAATCTGTTGGAAACCTTTATAATAGAACCCATTGGAAAACAATTGTTATTTTATATTCAGCTGCTAGGACACAGTTCGATATTACAAAATAGAGAATGGGAAAGGGAGTATTTTACTGATAATGGTTAATTTTTTTCTAACTATCTAAAATAAAAATGGAAATAAAATTTAGATTTCATCCACTTAGGCATTTATCTAGGAACTGGATTAATTAACAATCTTTTCTCCCAAGCTAATATGACATATTTTCAATATGGAAATCCAACATATTTATGTAAATAAGATCATAACAGACTTTCAGTTTGAATTTTTGTAATATATTCCCATTATTAGCCAAAATGTTTCTATTTTTATTGTTCCCCCCCCCAAATTGCCTATAAAAATGTATACTTTGCAAAATAAATTACATAGACTATAAAATTAAAAGGTATCCTTTTTATAGTAATACTTAGAGAGGAAAGAATAATGTTTTCAAGAAATTATTTTCTGAAGATAGCAGTTTAATGTCTATATCATTTAAATACTTTGCAATATAAAAGATTATAAATTGTATGTTTCACTGAGGAGGAAATAAGTTTTACTTGAAGTGAGAATAAGTTCCCTGCTGTGACCTCAAGGTCATCATTTTCTCCTCTGCTACTCTGTTCTTAGCAGCAGCAAATAAGAACAAGTTTTGAAGGTCATTATTAACTGTAAGTATGAACTACACTGAAGGTAAAATCCTGTTTCTCATGCTAGCAGAGCCTTTGAATTTTGAAAAGTACTTTATAAGGCTTTGTATTATCACATACTCATCATCTTTTTTCCATAAACATCACAACATTTCTAATGAATTACCAATGGGCAAAGAATTATATGTGCCTCCTGGGGTAAAACCTCTTATTTCTTCTTCTTATAATGATTCTTAGAGAAGGAAAAATAAATAAAGCAGAGAATGTCTTAATTTATAACTTTTATTCGATGCAATAAATAGTTAATTTTCATGTGAGTAAAATATAATTATGTAGGCAACAGGATAGTTTTTAAGCAATTAACTCTGATTTTGCTGTTGTTAATTTCAATTCTGGGGTCTCAATATATAAATTCTATTGCTACATGACATTGCTCAAATAACTGTGGCAGACTGCACATGCAGGACATCGATGTGTTTGATTTATTCCTATAGATATGATTACTTTTTCAATTTATCAATCACATGCTGGTGTTCCTTAAGGAATAATTTGAAGCCTATGTCTGAATATGTGTAGTGAACCATGAAGGAATGAAAGTTAATGCTTTGGGCTGATATTCAATGATGAATTTTTAAAGAGAGGCAAATCCAAAGTGTTAGAGGGTCGGAATATCTTTTCAACATAGTGAACAGTTAATTATTTTCAAAATATGGAACAATGGTTCTGACTTTTTAAATATATCACATATAGGAATTTATTCTGGTAAATAAAAGGTACCTACACTGGTGAATAAAAGGTACCTGATACATCTGATTTCTCGCTGTGTACTAAACTTGTGATGGAACTCAGATTCTCACTAAATACCTATTGAATATTAAAACATATTTTATTGTTAATGTAGAGAGTATAAACATGAACTATTATTTTCATTTTGCATCTTGTCTTGTCATTAAGTTAAAAAAAAGGCTCTCTGCCATTTTGTTTTGCTTTGTTTTTATTCTTTAAGTGTTACTATTTTGACCAGGGTTTGTGGTTGTGCAAAGCCATAAAACCATTGCTATGCTACACTGGCAAATTGCATGAAGGGCAATGAATGCCTTCCTCCAAGACATGAGTCAAAAATCCAAACTCTATCATATGACTATAAAATATGTTAAATTTGTGTTTATAAAAATGATTTGATAAAGAATCAGTGAGGTCAATAAGATAATTAATGATAAAGAATTATAGATTAATTTATAATAGTGGACGTTTTAAGTTCTACAGTTAAACTGACTGTCCTTATGCTGATAGGGTCTGTGATGGTAAGAAAGCAGGAATATTGTTTTAAAGGCTTTATTGTGAGAAGCATACAGTCGACTTGAATGGATGAAGTAGAAGTTAAGAAGAAAAATTGTTACAGGCACATATCTGGACCCCTAAACTAGATAACATTGTTAGCATGAATGTAGCTGTTGGCTCTACATAAAATACACATTTAATTCAAAAAATGAAACTTTGTTTTCACTCATTTGAGGAAAGGGTAGGGAGAAGCATTGTAGATGTGCAGTGTTGACACATTTCCATTGGAATACTTACTGTTAAACGTTTATATAATTCTAGGAAATTCATACCTATTATGCCTTGTATAATAAGAAAAGGTACTTCAACTTAGGGAAAGGGTTATTCCTGTGTTAATATGGAGCATAAGTAGCGCAAAACCCCAGAAAGTTTCAATACTGACATCATTGCCCCTTTGGGATCACTGTGAGGTGGACGACAATATCTAAGAATTCATTCAAAGAATACTGCTCAAGCACCTCCTGGAAAAAGTTTGTAGCCCGGAATCTTTGTTACAATAAAGTTTTAAGTGCACAGGGAGAATCTATACCTTATATACACGTTGGATATGTTTCCAGGCTACATTAGAAAATTGAGGAAGAAATGTGGATATTTCCTGAGCAGACATTTTAGTGGAAGGAAGAGAAAAACTCAGAACATTAAGTAGCTTAAAAGCAAAAATCACAGAACCTAAAAATAAGAAAGTAGATAAATTTAGTAACTCAGTTCTTAGGAAATTATATGCCTTCAAGTTTTTTGAGACAGAAATTGCCAGAAAACAATAATAACTCCTGTTAATGAGTTACAAAATTGTAATTCAAGAGGACCTTTAAAAGTAACAATATGAATTACATATAAATAAGAATAACATTGGTTTCAAATATATTACTCCTTCTTCAAGAATATATCACATCAAATATATTTTACTCTATTATATGCATATCTGAACATATGGCATTAAACATGATATTAAAATATATATGAAATATATATATTTGATATATGTAACTTGACTACATAAATACTATATTCATTTTGTATATATATATATTTGACAGTTAAACATATTAATATGTAATATATAATTGGAAATGTTCTATAATGTATATCTATATCTGAAGCACTAAAAAATATATACATCAATCATATAAAATTGAATCAATTTTCAAAGTTCAATACACTGAACATATGAAACATATGGACCAAAATTATTTGTTGATATAATGGGTACACATGCATATATAAATCTATTTGCATATATACAAACATGTGCACAATTTTACAAGAAATTATAATTCTATTGACACTAATTTATAAATCATCATACAGAATTAAGTTTCACAAATTAAATATAAACAAAATCCTAAAACTAACCAGGTAACATTGTGTAATGAATACGGAGTTTCCATTTAGGATGACAAAAACGTTTTGGAAATAAATGTTGTGATAATGTACGAATTCTAAATATAATTAATGCCCCTGAATTTTTCACTGACAGTTAAAATGGTACATTTTATAATATGTGTATTTTACCAAAATTAAATAAAGATTAAATATGACTCAAAAAACCCATACAATACTATTTGATATGTTGACCAAATTTTACTGTGAGAATTGCAGAAAGGGCAATTTTATAGGTGTTTATTAGTCTGGATTGAATATGTTTGTGTTCATATTCTAAGAATAAAACCAAAAGATTGATTTAATAATCGTTTATAATTTTTCAAATATTTATATATTCTCAAAATGCTTTTAAAAGCTTGCTACAACACACATAACAAATTTTCTTGACAAATCTTAACTATTATTTTCAAATAAAAGTTCACCGTTTATCAAAATTAAATATTTTCACTTTTATTACTGTTTTATTCAAATTATATATATATATATTTTTTTTTCAAGGAACAAAAGCTGTAGAATATAAAGGTTAGAAACATCCTCTAGTTTAATATGCCCTTCACATAATAATACCTCTTGAATATTAACCTAAGGAGGTGTTCTGTCAAATGAACCATCGATAAAAATGCACTAAGTTCTCTTTAAAAGTATCAAACTAAACACCACACCTAATATGTTTAAATAGATCTTTACATAAGCTCCTCCCAGTTGCAATTTGCCTTAGTCATAAGTTCAGCACAGTTATACACTTAGCAAAAACAGAATTAGGCATCTCAAGTGAGAGTAGTAAGTCAGAGAGAATACTCAGTAACCCAAGCCTTTAAAATCAACTGGAGGGAAGAGAAACTAAAAAGTGGCTTTAGTTATTTCATTATTTCTTCAAGTCTCTGACAAACTCTCAGAATCTATTATAAACTTTCCAGATGTCTAGAAATACAACTGTCGCCAAAATAAACCCAAACTTCTTTATTAGATATAAAACTTGAAACTTTAGTTGATTTCTGTTTTTGCATCTGGAATAAAGGTCATGCCAGGGTAGCAGGCCTCCTGGTAGCAGGCATGTGAGGAATTTCCCATATTCACAGGCTCAGTACATCAGCATTACGGAATAATAAGGGTGTACTAGGAATAAAGACAAATTTTGAATTTTGGTAAACATTTTCAATAACTAAGTATTTTTTTCTTAACATGTATTATTATAATGAGTCAAATCATTAGGAACTCTTCCCCCCTTTACACTTGTGACACATGAAATTGCCCAGTAGGAAGGAGAACAGCATAGGCTGTCCCATTGATCTCTGTTTATTATTTTGTATTTTCAATTCTTTCTGGCATCTTTTGAAGTACAACTTTCTTCCCAACTCACAAAGAACACAATAAAATCAATAGAGTGTTCATCAGGGTATTCATATATTAAGAGTAAGAAAGGGAAAAAAACCCAACAAGAATGAAGTTCTTTTGTGTATCTGAAAAAAGAAAGTTTCACTTTGATTGGTATCTTGTGCTGACAGAAATCTTAACACAGGAATTTAAACATGCTTGAAAGCATTTGACATTGTGCTAGGGGATATTAAAGCATTTTTTGTCTCTAAAAGCTCAGTGGTAATTCTCTTCATTATTATAGTGCAATGCCTCCTCACCCCCAACTCCTCACCCCATGTTTATGGGTGGGAATCACAAAAGCTTTACCATGTTGGAAATAAATCAAACTGCCCTTTCTGACTTGTTAATGAACTCATTCCAGCTTTTCTATTCACCACTGTAATAGTCATGCTGTTAGTAGATTGTATCCAACTAAGAAAGTTATTCATTTAAATAAGAATCTATTCACTCTGTAGCATTCCTGGAAGAGGCTTAAGCAATATGAATAAAAAGAATTACTTGTCTGTCAATATGAGAGCACTTTCCCAAATCACTGGTGATAAATTAACTATTTTAATATAGACTTTGACTTACTTTGATGACACATGTAAATATTGAACACTGTGGACTGGTTATATGTGATACAAAAACATACACATGTATGTGTAATATAAATAGTTTATGTATATGCTGTGTATGTGGGTGTATAATGATCATTACAGAGATGAATGTATTATCATTGGAACCAAAATTTACAAGTAAATATATACTGAACTGATCATTGAAAACATTGTTATGTTTATTCTGTTTTGCTACTTCCTTTTGTATGCAGATATAGCCCTTAGATTACAAAGATGAAAGATGAATCAAGTTCAGACCTCAAAAGTGCTGAGAAAACATTTAATGCTTACCGTCTACGAGGAAAAAATGTATTCTTATCAAAAATAATTAAAAGGATTATTTATATAAATATTCTTAAGAGAGAATTTTAAAGACAACCTCAAATAAAATGATATATTAAAGGTTTATAGTTTTTATTTTCTATTTTTGTGTTAATCTGTCCTAAAAATTGCTTTCTAAAAGGATTGCAATTCTATATACTGTTCATCATATAACTGAAAATATTTAGGTGAACAACCTATTTTAAATTGCCTATGTCATTATCCCTCTCGTTAAAGACAAAATGATTTGGTCATGGGATTCTGCACAAGAAATAACATATGATATATGCTATGGAAGGGGTTTACAGGTCAGTATACTCAAAGGTTATTTCCAGACATAAATATAGCAAATTCCTCATAATACTTATAATGGGAGAGTTACTCTTCTAAGATGTTACAGACATTAGCTTATTTAATCATCTCAACAACCCCCTACAGTTAGGACTATTATTCTGCCCTTTTTACTGATAAAATGCCTGAGTCACACAAGTATGAGGCAAGGCACTTCTGTGAAGCACATGGTAACTTGTCCACAGCAACAAATTAGAACTGTGGAGTCGGGACATAAATCCATATATTCCTTGCTCTTAACCACCTCATTAAATCGTCTTTTAAAACTTATTTTTAAATATAATATTTATAATGAAAACAATGAGGTTGATAAAACCAACAACTTAAGGAACTTATGGGAAATCTAAATTTATGATGGAGGAATGAGTAAAATATATTTAGTTAAAGTTATTTTGTGAAAAATGTAGTCAAAATTGTCAGATCACAGTGGTATAGATAATTATTCAAATAATAGATTTTTCTATTCATCTCAACAGTTTATATGCAGTTTGGTTGCCTCCATTATCAAACCCGTAAAACTACCTTTAGCTCAAAGCCATAAAGTTCAATTAGAAATAACTTATAAAGTTTTGCTCCAATGTAAACTTTTAAAAACAGCATAAAATACATAAAATCACTTAAAATTATATCACCTCACCACCACCAAAAAGTTAGATGGTAAACCAAATATAGAAAGATTCTAAATAAAATAACCAGACATATATTTAATTTTTGTTTACATTCCAAATTCAACTAGACTTCTATCAGAAATTTGGAATTTGAAGTAAAATAAAATAGATCATCTTTATCCCAAAGTTTAGGAATCAAAGTTCCCAGTATTCTTTTTTTTTTTTTTAATTATGCTTTAAGTTCTGGGGCAGAATAGGAAGATTTGTTACACAGGTATACACGTGCCATGGTGGTTTGCTGCATTCATCACCTCATCATTTGCTTTATTTCTTCTAATGCTATCCCTTACCTAACCCCCAAGCCCTGCTACCCTCAACAGTCCCTGGGGTATGATGATCCCCTCCCTGTGTCCATGTATTCTCATTGTTCAACACCCACTTTTGAGTGAGAACATGCTGTGTTTGGTTTTCTGTTCTTGTCAGTCTGCTGAAACTGATGGTTTCCAGCTTTATCCATGTCCCTACAAAGGACATGAACTCATCCTTTTTTCTGGCTGCATAGTAGTCCACGATGTATGACAAGCCCACAGCCAATATCATACTGAATGGGCAAAAACTGAAAGCATTCCTTTTGAAATCTGGCACTAGACAAGTGTGCCCTCTCTCACTACTCCTATTCAACATATTATTGGAAGTTCTGGCCAGGGCAATCAGGCAAGAAAAAGAAATAAATGGTATTCGATTAGGAAAAGAAGAAGTCAAACTGTCTCTATTTGTAGACAATATGATTGTATATTTAGAAGACCCAGTAAAGTAACCTTAAGTGAGGTACTGCCTAATACAGTACCACTTAGCTAAATACTTAGAGCAAATCTGTTATAAAGAGAGCTCTGACAGGTCTTTCTTTTAGGGTAAATTACTGGTTAGAAAGTAACATTTCCTACAAATGACATCTACGATTCAATCCAGGACATAGAAAGTGGTGGATAGGTGTTGAAGTGTCATGAAATTACATAGGTATTGGGAGCAGGTAAATCTGAATCCGCTTCCAGGACTCTCTTGCTATGCGACCTAACAAACGTTTTTTTAAATCATTTTGAACCTTTTATTTCTCCCATCGCAACAACCAGAAAGAGGAAATTCCATCTTTAAAGGTTGTTGTAAGGATTTTATATAATACAATTATATGGAGCAGTTAGCATAGCTTGGTATATCACAGGCACTGAAAGTGGCTTAGTTTCCATTTATCACCCCCCTTAAATAGAATTTCTTCTGATTTTGAACCTCTAAATGGGAGTTTCCCTAACTAATATTTACATTTTCCACTTTACAATAGGTATAATACTTCATGAGCGCCTTGCCTCGTACCTGTGTGACTCAGGCATTTCGTCAGTAAAAAGGGTAGAATAATAGTCCTAACTCCAGGAAGTTGTTGAGATGATTAAATGAGCTAATGTCTGTAACAACTTAGAAGAGTACCTGTTCCATTATAAGGATTATAAAGGATGTGCTATTTTTATATCTGGGCATAAACTTTGAGCATACTGACCTGTAAACCCCTATTCATAGCATATATCATGAGTAATAATACCTAGGTGGGGAGATGAGGTATTATACCTGATTGTAAAGGTACCTATTGTATTGTACCCAGCTACTGGGGAGGTTGAGGATTGCAGGAGTTGGACACCAGCTTGAGCAACATAGGGACATAGGGAAATCCCATCTCTAAAACATAAAAATAAATTTAAAAAATTAGCCAGGCATGGTGTTGCATGCCTGTAGTTCCAGCTACTCAGAAGGCTGAGGCTGGAGGATCCCTTGAGCCCAGGAGGTTGAGGCTACAGTTAGCTATGATTACATCACTGCACTGGGTGTAGGTTGTAGAGAGACACCTTGTCTCAAGATAATAAAATAAACTACAATAAGAACTTCATACATGATGGAAGTGGTTAAAGGAGTAAGTGATGAATGTTTAAAACACATAGCCTAGAGCCTGGCACAGTAGCAGAGTTTCATAGCTTCAATAATAACAATATATTATTTCCTATTGCTGATTTCCCTTTAGCAATACACAAAGCCTCTCCTTATTCCATCTCCTGCCTGCCTACCATACTGCTTCACTAGGACTAAAATTCACTAGATTTCAATGTAATTTCAAGGCATTAAGAAAATGAAAGCATCTCACTTCAATAAAACATTATAGGGCTCATTCCTTATTAAACCTGTTTCTGCTATAATTAAATTCCCTAGGTTGCTTCTTTCCTTAGGAAATGGATAAGTTCCCATTTTTAAATTTTATTTTCTGATTAATTTTTCCGACCAATTGTGAGAATGAAAGGAAGTGCCAAATCTCATTGCCACAAAATTAAAAAAAAAATCTTTATCACTCAAAAACATCTTGTTCAGTCATTATATTACCACACTCATGTTTTCAGAGACACTATAGAGACAGATAACTCAAATATTTACAGATAAAATCATTAATAATGGGGCTTATTTTTCCATATCAGGTAAGCAAAAAGAGTTCCATGTTGCTTAACACTCTGTTGTTGCAATCGTTATTTTTGAAATTTTGAGTTTTTCAACATCATTAAAAATAGTTTGCATTAATCAATAGATTTCAAACTAGAGAACTTTAGATTATATTGAACTCTTACATTTGGACTGCCATGTATTACGCTGTGGAAAAACTTTATTAAAGGCATTAAAAGTTACATAAATATCTGATAGATGTAAGATTTGGATGACCATGAAATGATTCTACACTAAAAATGCTTTGAAGAGCTTTCATTTTAAATTACCATATTATTTTAAAATGCATTAAAAGCATATTAGAAATCTCAGGGTTCAGTAAAAATATTTCAAAAAATCTCTTATTTCAATGTATATTTTGCTAATAGTGAGTTTCCAATAATATTTTATAAATAAATATATGTTTAAATAGCTCAGAATTTTAGTGCTTTACTGAAAACCTCCACTGGCATTATTTACACCCAGTTTATGAGGATACAGCCAGGTGGAGTTTCTGCCAAATTATTCAGTGGTCAGACTATCTGACTTGTTATTTGTACAGAGACCAGAGTTCTTTCATCATCCCTACAGAAGGTGAAAGTACAATGCAATATCTAGATTGCACAAACAAGATCATTGAAAGAATCCTTACAGACAGGCACCACAAAAAAATGTCAACCTAACTAAATCATTGTATCTCATTCTATTGTTTTGTTGTTGGTAGCATTTAACATTGTACAGTGGTATCTTGATCCTTTATTTTCTTTTGCTTTGGTTTGTCTCTCCTAAAATGTAAGATGTATGAGAAGAGGGAAAATAATAATAATACATAAGTGGGAATATGATGTATTCTACTTCCCCGTCATCTATGTAAAGTGCTGTATATGTACCGAAGTATCTTTGGTTACAATGCTCACTGCTCAGTTCTACGCCTGTGAATTTTAGCATATATTTTTTATATTCATCTTCTTCTTAAATCTCTCTCCTCCTTGGATATGTAAAAATAATGACAAGCCAAGTGTTGAAGTAAAGAACTATTAATAGAAGATTTTCTATAAATAACCAGTACTGGGGTGTGTGTGTGTGTGTGTGTGTGTGTGTGTGTGTGTGTGTGTGTGTGTCTTTTAAGGAGACTGTTTAACCATTAATAACCAAACTTTCAAAATTTTGGAGTCATTAAAAGAAAAGAAGTTTTTTGACAGTGTGGTATTCTTGCCTCTTGAGGTTTGGGAAACAGATATCTAATGGTCGTGCCTTCAGGCAAAAGTCTTAACTAATCAAGGTACTAATCTGCTGCCCAATGTAACATGCTGCAAACTACTTGAGCTGAAAATACATTGTCGTTAAAGAGGTTTTCTATATGTTTATTTTGGATACTGCAATAGAGAGGAGAGGATTACCTGTCAGACCATTGTGACTGCCCAGAAAATAGATGTGTGTGTGTGTGTGTGTGTGTGTGTGTGTGTGTAAAATCTTTGCTATTACAAAAGTATATTGAAAGTCTTAACGTCTTACTGGTATGTTTAAAGATGTAATGTAGGGAGATAGATTAATGACAGATACAACTAGCATGGTGTATTTTTCAAGGATACAGAGATTAAAAATAGATTCTGCTCTTTTTGCGGATCTGAAGTATTTTGCAAGCCATGCATTAAAAATAATAGTCTACTATTTGTTTTGCAACTGATTTTTAAAAATGAAGGGATATATTTTTAACAGGTTGAGTGATTTGCAGAATTTGCTCTTCTCTGCTATCTTTGTAGTGCACTGGCAAATTGTTGACCTTGGACTGCAATAGGTAATGTGCACAGGACATGAAAAAACTCACAAAAGAGTGAATTAGAAACAAAGAAAGAGTCTGAATGTATTCATCCTACCTCTGCAACTGGATATTTCTACATTCTTCTTTGCAACGCTCCTATATTTATTTTTAAAGAATATCATGTTTTAAAATGGTGAAATATTTTCTTTAATATGTGTATTGTTTAAAAAATTTTGGGGTGCTAAACTCATTCATATAGAGATTAATACGGGGAAAGTATGTTTATGCAACTGTATGGCTAGAATACAAGTTCAAATTGTACTATCTGTCTCTTCTCAATTTACAAAGAAGTATGAAGAAGCTTTTTTTATAACAGTTATCAAAACTTTGTATGTCAACATATCTATATAACTTTGCCCAATAGATGCAATTTATTTTTCAGTTTGTCAGGTCTGTTGAGGCAAATTACTTTTTGGAAAAAACAGAAATCTCGACACATTGGTGAATCATTTGAAGTAGTGTATAATTAGATTGAAATATAGACAACCTGCAGACAATTTTTCTTCAATCATTCATTAGTTTGTCTCATTCAGATAATAGGCAGGAATTCTGTTTTTTGCTATTTTTTTTTCTTTTTAAGTACTTGTGAGCCATTAATAGAAGACATTTCCATCTGAATATTTTGAGCATTACTAGTTCTGCAAAATAATAAAGTATCTCAGTTGATTTTAATTAAAGTAATAAAATGATAATAATTCATTTAGAAACACAAAACATCCAGAAACAGTGCATGGATCTTAAAATTTCCTTCATAAAGGTAGATTTCCATTCATCTTAGAAACGTTTTGTTGTCTGAGCACTTTAAATTGCTGGATAAATATAGTGTATTGTTTCAAAATATTTATAAACAATTTGGCGAGGCGTCTTTATTTATAGATTAATTTAGTCTTTAATCATTAATTGGATGCTTTGTTATAGAATATTAATGATAGTTTAATATAAACTTATTTTAGATGCATAAGTAATGATTACATTATAAGACTCCTCCTAAATCAAATAAACAGGTCATCAAAAATGTAAAGAGAAGATGAGAAAAGATGAGAGTCTTTCAAAACTTTATTCCCATCAATGATAAATAAATAAATAAATGATATTCCCACAATGATGATTTTAGTTCAATATTTTTGTCAGAATGAAATATCTTACTGTTGGGCATAAAATTTAGCCAACATATTATGCTAATTGGGAAAGTCACAGAGCTGGATAGGATAGACGGGAGGCCAGGTCCACAGTAGCCAGACGCACATACCTGTGTCTTTCTATCACAATTAGATTGAGGCGAGCCTCAGCTGTAAAGGTCTGAGTGCCTCAATTCTCAAATTTGTATGAAGTTTACACTTACTATGCCAGCATTAAAGTAATGTAAAAATAATCTGAACATTTGTCTAATATATATATTGCCACAAAACACCAGGAAACAAACTCCATGAGAGGAAAAAAGTCCTGTGCATTTAACCAGCTCCTCCCTACTCTGCTTTGTTACTCTTTCCAAGAAAAATTATTTTCTTAATTTCAAAATAGATCTGAGAGTTTCATGGTTGTGCCGTTGAGGTGTTACTGTGATTTTGCTCAGAGCAACACATATAAAATCTTTCCTTGAGATTCAAGGATTGTGAGTCTGTAGTTTATGAAGAGTTATCAACACATGGAGCACCTTTGCTGTCCAGGAAGTAGGTGACCATTTACAGCCACAGCACATACTAGCTCAGTCATTTTACAATGATAACAGTATGTAACACAAATTGAATCCTTAAAATTTGTCAGCGCCATGTTAGGTGTTTACACAGACTCAGTCATTAAGTTTGCTTAACAATCCTCTAAATGGATATCATCACACACGCACACTCAACATTTTAAATATTATTCTGACACTAGATAATTAATGATATAAATCATGTTTCAAACATGCAATTTGAGGTAAATAATTGAAATATTCTTAGGAGTGTTTTAATCACTCAATTAGGTAATAATATGCTTAATTGTAGGTGTCAACTTGACTGCATGATGGGACCCAGCTATTTGGTCTCATATTATTCTGGATGTTTCTCACATTATTCTGGATGTGGAGGTGCTTAATGGATGAAATTAACATTTCAATAGGTAGACCTGGAGGAAAGCAGATTATCTTCCATAATGGATATAAGGTGGGTGGGCCTCATACAGTCAGATGGTCTCAATAGAACAAAAAATTAAAACAAAGACTTCTTTGAGTAATTAGGACTTCTGCCAATAGACTGTCCTTAACTGCAACTTCAGCACTTACTGGGTTTCTAGCCTATGCTGCAGAGTTTAGATTTTCCAACTGTTCACAATCTCATGGGCCAATCTCTTAAAATAAATCCCTTAATACACACACACACAAACACAACATAAACACACACAACACACACACACATACATACACACACATCCTCTTGGTTCTGTTTTTTGGGAGATCCCTAACTAATGCAAATATTGATGATATAATTATAATAACTTTTAGTATTATATGTTATCATTTAAGAAGTTTTGCATCACTTTCACGAATAAAACTTCACTTAATCTTTGCAACAATATTTAGGGAATGCAAGAAAGAATATATTTAATCATATTTTATAAATAAGAAAACTGCAGCTAAGAGAGGATGCATAAAATATCTGTATTCACAAGTTAACAAGAGGCGTTGCTGGATCTGACTTTAGGTTTTGTTATTATAGGTGTGTGCCACTGTGCTTAATATCCTATGGTATATTTTCAATATATGAACCTACGATAGTAACACAAAATTATTTGCATAAGACGAAATATTATTTTGAATATAAAAAACAGAATGAATTACAACACCAAAGTGCTTCACTACCTTCATTTCACAGGTTAAATAATGAAGTTCCTGTTGTTGGCCATGCTCAAGACTTTTTCTATTTCCTCCAACACTTGAGGATTGAGGAGTGAAGATTTGGTGAAGCTGACGACCTGAATGTCAGTTGTGTCCAAATATGTTTCCTTGATATTGGACATGGAGGAATTTCCAAAGCAAAGTGCTTCCAGAAAGATCTCTGTGTAACAGTTTCTTAACTGTGATTTCCTAATCACTATGCAGATGATTTCACTGCCTAATTAAAGAACTGGTGCTGTGATGAAGATAAAGAATTAAGAGCAGGGCCGCAAGCTAATCTACAAGCAGAACGCAGGACCTACTTGTCAAGAGTAAGGGCATATTTTATCGACAGCTGTGTCCAATAAGAATGAGTTATGCAGAAAATATTTAATATTACCATATTTCTGCTATGATTGTTACCTCCTTCATTATCTCTCACTGTGCTCAGTAAAATAATCCATACAGTCATTCATTAAAGTTCCATTTTAAATGGCAGAATTTGGGAAGAATAATATTCATTTTTAATGGAAAAGTAACATAATGTAGTAACTAGAAATTTAAATTCAATGAAATAAATGCATAGTTAATCAAGTTAACTGTTCCGTTTATTGGTTACATTCTGTTTTGCATATAGGAAATATATATCTTATTAATTACATATATATGATAGACAAAATTGACATAATTGTTATCATTGTGTAAGAAACTGGTTGCTCAACATGCAAATGGCAATTTAGCAGTAATTTACAAAGGGACTACACATATTGGGATATTAATAGAACAGAAGACTACACATTTTAAAGCCAGTTACTCTAGTACTTCTAGCTCAGTAACATTGTTAATCTCTTAAAGATTTCATTTTCCATCTATTAGAGAGAGAATGAGTGACAATAATAGGGTCTACCATGTGTAGTTTTAGTGAGTAGAAATGAGATGTATGCAGAGCCAATGGAGCACACTAGGCTTTCAAGGAATGCTATTCATCTCTCCCATTATAGATAACATGATACCAGCTCCAAATTATCCAAGCTGAAGGACAATAAGTTATCAATTTAAACATATTGCTGATATCCATCATCCAAAATTTTCACATTTAGATTTATAATTTCAACAAGAGCATATTGTATTTCTAGTATAAACCAAAATGTCATAACAAATAACATATGAGAACACAAAGCATAAATGTATGTATCTTCATCTATATCTAGATATACATCTATATTTGTCTGTCTAATATATCACTGTGTGTGTGTGTGTGTGTGAATAACATAACTTACACCTTTCCCTTAAGGAAAGTAAAAATAATTTTTTTAAAGTTTGGCAAAATTTGAAAAGAAAATATTTAACAATCAACTAAATGTCCTAGATCAACAAATAATTGAAAAATATAAACTAGGTTAAAGATATTA
This sequence comes from Plecturocebus donacophilus, assembly GCA_004027715.1. Classification (NCBI taxonomy): domain Eukaryota; kingdom Metazoa; phylum Chordata; class Mammalia; order Primates; family Pitheciidae; genus Plecturocebus; species Plecturocebus donacophilus. Next base: position 82,122 of record PVKP010004405.1, on the reverse strand, counting down.
AGTAAAAACAAATTTTTGAGAAGTAGCAGAAGGCTGTGGTATACAAATACATTATTAAAAACTAATTATTCCATTAAAATATGTCACCAGAGGAAATAAGAAAAGTCTGGAATGCGTTAGGTAGACTTCAAGCTTCTTTCATCAAGCTCTATTTCAAGGTTCTCTTCATGAAAATTTTACTACATTTACTACGAGTCTTACTATGCTTACATGGAGATTGAACACATTTAATTTGAATTTGGACTTCCTTAGATCCCTAAACTAGAGATAATGTACAAAGAATAGAATGGCCTGGTTTTATGAGGATTGAGAATTACTTTCAGGTACAAATTTATGCTAATATTTAAAATATAGGCACTACAAGAATTTTAACAAAATATTGAATTTTATGTTTTTCCAATGTCAGTTATATTTTATCTCTGCGATCGGTATAACAAACTTTTCCCAGTAGAAGCATAAAAGAACACTAAAGCTATAACCAGGAAAAACAGGTAGATTTTTTTCTTAAATTAGCTATAGAATTTTTTCAAGTTTCTTTGTTAAGCAGAAGATGAAAAGTTTTGTAAAAATCTAATATTAAAATAATGTCAACACCCTGATGATTTGGGAAGTTTGATACCTCACATTCTGTCTTGTATTTTGGGTCTTTGGCACAGATTGCTTACGGTCCACCTACATTTGGTTTTGTCTGCTTTTTCACTAATATAATTGTAATAGGGCAGATGGTTGTCAGCTTCCCTTGAAGCTAGTTGTTATTAAGTTTGTGTTGACAGAATTGAGCAGAAGGGAAGGATATCATTTCTAGACTGGGTGGGAGTTAACACTTTCATCTTGTATTCTTTCAAGCTCTTTCCCACTTCCTGGAAGCTGGAACAACAGAGGAAACAAATGTGAACCATGTGGAGAAGAAGCCAGTATCCTGGAACAGGGCAGAAGGACAAGACAGATGAAACCTGGATCCCCGAGTGATGACGTGGAACAGAGCCACCCCTACAACCGGTAATGCTCACTTTCAGGCTATTTTGAGACACACATAAAAATCTATGTTCTTTAAAATAGTATATTTTGAAATGTCCTTGTTAGAGCAGCTTTAGTTTGTTTCCTAGGTGGTAAAGGCATGCATAGAATAGCATAGTGAATAAAAATATCGTAAATAAAATGGTAGATCTGCAGCATACAGCTGTGGAATTTTCCTGTATTTTAAAGTTGTTTTTAATATATGGCAAAACAAAATATATTGTTTCCAGTTAATTTGCTATGACAATATGTTAAACATTAAACTTTTGCTAAGAATGGAGCATACGCAATTTAATTTTGAGAGATAAATGAGAAAGCTAAAAGTGAAGAAACGTGAACTTAGGCCCTTTATGTCTGACTTTCTTGGTTTTATACCACTTAGTTTCACTGTTTGTGCCACTCTAGTTATCTCTCAGTGTAAAATCTAGTAACGCATTCCTTAAATAATTGAATGATGAATTTGAAAATTGTAAATAGCCTTGGAGAATATTTTTATTATGTATAATTAATTGAAAAAAATTTCTTTTATCTCTCCTCAAAAACATTACCTAGTCACTCTTTGAACATTTCCAGAATTGAGAAGATTATCCACTCATATTGTTTTTCATTTTAGACGATTGAACTCTCACAAAATCTTCCCTAAATTGGGCTCTAAGAAAACCCTTTGTAATTTATTTCTGCATTCTTCTTTTGTTTTCCATTTCTACTAAATCACAAGGTTGCACTATATTTCAGCCCATAGGCTTAAGTGTCTTTTAAGTTTTTGAAAGTTATCCCAATACCCTGCCATTTTATCTTTATTCCCAGGATGCTTATTTCAGACCACGTGGCCCTTGCTTGCTAACTCCTTATATGAATTTCTGCATCATCACCTTATGATGTATATATTCTTTGCATTGTTATTTGATTATGAGAATATAAACACTATTTGTATCCATACAAAGTTTTGTGAATTCTTCAAAAGCACTATTAGATAATAATATGTATCATTTTCCCAAGCTTCTGTAATCCAAACAATTAAGGTTGTTTATTGGACACCTGAAGGTAAATCAAATATAAATAGACATTATTAAATCCAAGAAAAATTTGAATTAAATCACTTTCCAGTACTGAGGATTGAGCAGCTCAGGTGACTTTCTACTCTGCTTCCCTCCAACCTCACCTCTCATTCCAAAAATGCTATTTTTCTGGCTTGTCATGCTCCATCACTCCCAGAACCCAACACATCAGGAAACAAATCCGAGTATCTCCATTTGTCCATTCTAATAATGCTCATTGGGCACCTTCCATGTACCAGATAGAGTTGTAGGCACCTGCAATATATTTGTGAATAAACTGATCATGGTAACACTTGGAATTAACATACTGTAGTCAATTTTAGCCTGTGTGGAAGGATGGGAGTTTTGTTCTGGATTTCTCTAATTTTCAGTAGTGATAATGCATAATATCTCACAACTTCTCTTTCATCAAGCACTTTAGTTTTGCCATGAATCACATCCCACCTGATAGGTTTTGACAGTTTTCTTAACTCAATTTGTATTTTTCCCCTTTTCTCTTGCTCACAAAGTTCCTAGAGGATTGCTCATTCCTGACTGATCCCCTAAGTAGATTATATTTGGTGCTCTCTGAATAAATTCAGCTGTAGCCACTTCTATCGTTTGAATGAAACTGTTGGATTCCTTTGGAGACCATGTCTGCATGGCACGCCTGTCCACATAGGGCCTGTCTTTTCTATTATGTTCCCACCTTTGTTTCCACTGATGAGTAGTTTCCTGCCAGGCACCAGTTCCCTTCCATTACTAATATACAACTATTTCCTAGGTGTCATTATGTGTGGCATTTGATTTTAAATTATTGCGCCAGTTTAGCCCACTTCCACAAACAATTTTATTATACTATTTTACAAAGTAGATGCTAAATTAAATATATATATATATATATATATATATATATATATATAAAAGAAATTGTTGACTTCAACAACTCCCATATCAAAATCCCTCATATTGCATGTTTAGCAGAGGCTGTGGTGTGTGCTCTTGTCAATAAGCCCAGGGTCTTCCACTTTGCATTTGTGCTGCAAACTCTTGCAGCTTTAAATCTAAAAAGCTTTCTCTGACTTGTGGAGGCCTGCAGTTTGCTGTAAGGCAGGCTAGAATGGCAAGGAATTATTTTCCCTCCCCACAAAGAGTCTTCAACCAATGACAGATTAGGAGGTAAATAAATATCCACCATCACCAAGTATTCTTGCTCTTGGATGTGACAACTCTCAGCTGGGTTCTCTACATTCTCCCAGGGGCTGCCAACCAGCCCAAGCTCCAATTGCCCACAGTGGTGACCTGCTCATTAGCACATCTCACTTTAACTTTCTTCCCTTACCAGAGTTTACTCTATGACTAGTGTGTTCTGGTATCACTACGCTAATAAATTACAGTAAGTCCCCGCTTAATGTATCCCATGGGGTCTTGGAAACTGACTTTAAGAGAAAAGATACACAATGAAACCAACTTTATACGATATGCTAATTGATATAAACAAGAATTAAGTTCCTATAGCATATTTCTGGTCATAAAAAGATAATAACTTCTCTAAAAACTCCACAAATACTTTTAATGTTAAATACTGAAATAAATGTGAACCATATACACATTTAAAAAAGATTAATGACAAGTAAGATGATTATTTGATGGCTTGTTCCATTTCAGGGTCACAGTTGGCAAAAGCCTCACCTAGCAGCTCAGAGCACAAGGTGGGAGCCAGCTCTGGACAGGACCGTGACCCAACACGGGGCACACTCCACATACCCACACTCACTCAGACTGGGGGTTTAGACACAACAGTTCACCTAATGTGAGCGTCTTCACTATGGGGGAGGGAACCAGAGTGCCTGGAGAGAACCCATGCAGACACAGGTAGAACATGCCACCTCAACACACACAGTGGTCTCCATAAAATTTTTCCCTCTTCAATGTTATAACAGAAAGAGTGTTGAATGAATCGATCTTATTTGAGGATCTGCTATACTTTCACACACATCTCTATATCAGGGTTGGCCTTTGAGGAGTACAAACAAGACAATAATTAAGATAAAATGATGTGTGTGTGGATGTATTTGACCAGTCCTATTGTGTCTTTTGATATATTTCCAATATGGGAGAAAACACTATTTTAGCTGATAATTAGTAATCTCTTTAGAATACCAAGTGAATCTTTTAAAAGTTAATAGAGTGCTTTTTTTTAATTAGCCTTTTAATTTTTATGTTCTGTAGTGTCGGTATGTGCTTGAATTTCTTGATGTATCTATCTCTTCTCAAGGATATGGATTACATTTTCTGGTCATTGAAAACTTGACACAAACATTCAATTTACAAAGTAGTTTGTGACAAGTTATCAGTGAAAACTGTCATCCTTAAACTTCCAATATTTTAGGTGTTCCATATTATAAGATGCAATGCATTTTTTAGAATCAATATAAAAAATTGATCTATTTTCTAATATTTAACTAGGTAATAATTGATAGCAAAAGTTTAATAAATATAACATGCCAAAACTTTAAATTCTAGATATAAATATTTTACATCAATGACACATTAAATGACATTATATCACTTAAGAAGTAGTTTACAAATATCTACGTTCTCCATCATTTGTTGCAGAAGTTCAGGGTTTTTTTATTGCATTTTAGGTTTTGGGGTACACGTGAAGAACATGCAAGACTGTTGCATAGGTACACACGTGGCAGTGTGATTTGCTGCCTTCCACCCCTTCACCTATATCTGGCATTTCTCCCCATGCTATCTCTCCCCAACTCCCCACCCCCCACTGTCCCTCCCCTATTTCCCCCCAACAGACCCCAGTCAAAACAGAGACATAGACCAATGGAACAGAACAGAGGCCTCGGAGGCAACACAACACATCTGCAACCATCCGATCTTTGGCAAACCTGACGAAAACAAGCAATGGGGAAAAGAGTCCCTGTTTAATAAATGGAGTTGGGAAAACTGGCTAGCCGTGTGCAGAAAACAGAAACTGGACCCTGCCTGACACCTTACACTAAAATTAACTCGTTTTGTTTTTAACCAACTAATTGTAGCGCCCTAGAGCATATACATGATAATAAGACTACCTCTCTTGTAATCAACATAGGGTAGTTGCTGTAAGAATTTAGATGGTGCATCTGTCTAGGATGAATTTTAACCCCAATATGTATACTGTGACATTGTTTTCCACATAACATTTAGAGAATTCTAGGATAGTACTGAAGCTGGTAGTTATTCACAGTCTTGGTTACAGGAGGCCAATTCTCTGCTGGATCAAAATGTTAAGTTAGTTTCAAAAAAGAATGTGAAAGGAAAGAAAAAGCAATTTCTCTTTCTTCTTAGTTCAAGGAATTCACATTTTCCAAGACTGGCTGAAAATATTTTCTACAGCTGATAACGTTCAGTGGAGAAAAACTGATGAAAAAACAAAACAAAAAAAAACTCACAACTATAGGAAGGTAACAATTTTTTTTTTTTGTTATAAAGTTTTTTGAAACAATTGAATTGATTTTATTTTTATTGGCAAAATGTTTATCTCCTAAACATATCTTTGCTTAAATATATCTTCTTATTTTTATCTATGCAATTAACCTGATATTCTTTCATATAGGATTAAAACCTAATGCTTTATATTGAGATTGAAACTATATTCTGTGAATTAGGGTGACTGGAATGACAAGCTAGAGTTGTGACTACTAGTTGTGGACAAAAAATTGCAACTACCTCATTCTTCCCCTAGAAAAAAGTCAAAGCGTTTTTAACGTGTGTCTTATCAATTTGCTTCTGCTAAAAATAGTTTCACGTGGATACATTTCCCAAAAATTCATGCTCTACTTATTTAATATTGAAATAATTTGGAAAAACTCCTCCTGAAATTAACCTTTGATCAAATTGTAACCCTCAAATGGCAAAAATGTATAAAATTGGGTAAGATAAATTTAGTCTGAAATTACTGAAAGTGTTCATTAAGCCTTAATATATGCTGTCAGCTTTAAACTAAATAATAGATGAGATTTTAACATAATCAGAAGAAAACTGCTGCTACCTGCTTCTGCTACCATCACAACGAAACTGACAAGATAATTTTGAAGATAAGGCCTTCTTCAAGTCACTTCATGGATCTGACAAGCACCTGGTATTTAGAATTATATCTAGTCATACAGAAAACGATTTATCTACAAGGATACAAGTTGGTGAGTGGAAGATCAAACATACTCTCCTCTACAGAATGTAGTGTTCCTTGCTTTAACAAATAAACACAAGCACTTCATATGTTAGTGATTCTTTGCTTCCAGAAAAGATCCTGTTTTCCATACTTTCTGTAATGGTCTTCAAATAATCTTTGTGCAGTTAGATAAACATTAAGTACTCAACAAGATACAGCCTGTATGTGTTACACTAAGTTACTGTGTTCATTTTATTCTGTAAGCGTTTCCTTCTACATTAATATGAGTAGCTCTCATGACTAGCATGAGAGCATGACTACTCATACTCGTATGTGACAAAAGCTGATTTGCTTGTTAATATTGCCTTCTGATTATAAGCACACAAAAGTATGCCTTTTTTTTTTTTCTTTGAGATACAGTCTCACTCTGTTGCCGGGCTGGAATGCAGTGCCAGATCTCGGCTCACTGCAACCTGCCCCTCCCAAGTACAAGTGATCTCCTGCCTCAGCCTCCTGAGTAGCTGGGGTGACAGGCAGGTGACACCACATCCAGCTAATTTTTTGTAATTTCAGTAGAGACTGGGTTTCACCGTTTTAGCCAGGATGATCTCGATCTGCTGACTTCGTGATCCACCTGTCTCGGCCTCCCAAAGTCCTGGGATTACAGGTATAAGTCACCACTCCCGGCCAAATTATGTCTTACAGTCAATTGACTATATATTGATGTTGGTGTATAGAGAATATTACTGTAAGGCATCTAATCAACCAAACTGGATTTATCCATTTTAAAATAAAAAAGTATTTTCTACATGAAAATACTGAATATATTATATATTTCCTTTAACTATAGAGCTTTAAAGTTGATATTATGTGATATATGATGAAACTAATTTGTCTTCATATAAACTATGCATTCAAGCAGAGAGAAAAATCATTTCTATTATTCTTTCATCTACCTAAGATGCGGCAAGAAATAGACACAGCGGGGAGAAACTCATGGACTCACCTGAAAGTTAGGTACAATAGACATGTCACATTTTTGAATTGTCAACTTTGATGTGCCTTTACTTCTACTTTCCAAGTCATGTCATATTCAGGAAGTTTAAACATTGAAGGATCTATTGAGTCCTGTCCCTGATCTTTAAGAAACCTGAATTTCCAGAGATAGATGGAATTTCTTTTCTTTTCATTAAATGTCTCTAAGCAAAGAATTCAAGATGGTGGCAGGGAAAGAAAGTTTTAGATTGATCTCAAGGGATCATATTTGGATCAAAAGAGAAAAAAATAACAGTTTTAAAAGAAATATTTAATTGTATTTCAAGTCCATCTATATTTTATACACATGTGGAAGGAAATAAAATTTGTAGTACATCATGGTAATTTATAAATATCTAAAAAGCTTAAGTAACTAGGTCTCATTACTCACCAAAATTATTTTCAGAACTTCAAATCTAAAATATGTTTATTATTAGGGGAAAGGGAACCCTTACGCTTCATTGCTCATACTGCATCATGGAGAGAATTACATATTGATCACTAAGAAAAGAGAAAAGCAATATATGATCTTTCAAAGTTAGAGTAAGATTTAAATTTGTATCAGATATTATACCCCAATAACCTTGGGTCTATGGACATATTATAGTTTAAAATTTGAGAGAATAGTAGTCATAAAATTTATTGCAATTGTGAAATTTCCTACATCCTTTGTCAGAACTGTAAAAAAGCTGTGTAGCAGCCTAGAGGCTTTAGAGAAAAACAGAAAATGAATGAAACAATATTGAACTTTTGGTTTTTAAAACCTATTAATAATATAACCAGTAAAATTATTTCCCACATCATTTTTAAAGCAAATTGTCTACATATCTCAGTCAAAGAACATATCTATGCATTCAGCCATCAGGGTTGAAGATTGAAATGTAAAGATATTTTTTCACTCATAGGTACCCATTTATTAATATATATTTTGAAAATATATAGCTATAATCCCTTTTATTTAAAAACACAGGACACTAAGATAATCTGAATCCACTGAGACTAAAAGCAATGAAACTGAGTTTATTCTCAACAGACTCTGAGTAAGTACACAATTTTTGATCAAGAATCACCAAAATATTTATATATGTTCCTTAAAAGACTCAGATTTTTCCAAAACAATCAAACCTGCCCGAGCCAGATAAAGTTACAGTTCCTCTTCCTTTGCAATGAGAATATATGAGAAGAGCCACTTAGAAAGAATGTGTCATTCAAAATCAGAACAATGGGGAAATATTTTAGCATTTCATAACCACTAGAACTTGCTTTACGTTCACAAGTCCTGGAAAATGAGGGTAACTCTGGAGACCTCAGCAAAGTCAAAAAACTGTGGAACAGGAAGTCTCTAACATTCAGTTCTGCTGCAAATAAATCAGCATTTGAAAATACAAAATCATAAGAGTTAAAATTGCTATGTATAAGATTCTAAGCAGTTTGTATGGGTTAAATAACTTAATTCTCCAAACAGCCCTATGGTGTGCTATAGTGTACTATAGTTTCCTTTCACAGATGTTGAAACTAAGGCATGAAAAATAATTTTCCAGGTCACTGGTAAGAATTCAAACAATGCCTCCAAGCACAAATATTTGTTGACCGACATCTACCAGGTTGACACTGAGATGTTTTTTCAGTAATATGGTCCATTACTTTCAAAATGCAAAGTAGTTAGGCAATATGATGTTAATTCATGGGAGTGTGCAGTGTATACCAAAGAGAGTAAAATTCAGTGTTAATACCTGTTGAAGCTTTTATTTTTCTATAATTGTAAACAGTATTTTTGGCTAAGAGATTGGGAATTTTTAAACATAAAAGTTCACTAATGGAATCTTTTTGACATACTATTATTTGAAAGTACTGAGATATAATGCTAGAGTTTTTGTATGTTTTGGGTCAAAGTGTTGGAATGATTTAGAATAAAACTAACCCAGATTAATGTTTGGAGAGGAATGAATTACTCCTTTGAATTCAGCACGCAATAATGGCTAACACAAATTCCCAATAAAGGCCACCGTGGAATGAATTAAGCTTCGTAGACAGTGTCAAACCAAGTAAACTTTCAATAACATTTGTGGGTGACTTAGACTCTTTTTAATAATGTGCCTCAAGAAATATTACTTAATGGAATTGTCATAGTCTTGGTGTGGAGTTAGAAACGTGGTTTTGTTAGATCGCCACAGGTGTTCTAGTCATAGGGGATAAAGTCACTCGAGTTAAATTCGCATGAGGCTAATTCATAGGCTGAAGTAACAATGTTTCAAATGATATTGCAGGGATATTCTGGAGCTTGACAACTGGAGCAAGTCATTGGCAAGGGCATACCCTCCTGGGTAGGTAGGTTCTCAGAGGAGACAAAATCATAGATTAGATGTTTCTCTTGAGATAACAGAATTAGAACAAAGGAAGTTAAATGGTCTTAAGGGATCATTTTGTGAGACAGTGGTAACCTGATTAATTGCCCTTTTCTCCTGTTGATGTTTCTATCTAATAATTGGGCCAAAGAACTGTGGAATCAGTGCACTTTTCTATAGCTAGGTTCTACAGACACAGCAATAAGTCCAGACCCCTGATAGTCATTACTCCTTCACTGGAGACTATAACGTCCAACTTTGCTATATAGTTATGATATTTATCTGAGTCTAAGTTTTCAGGATATAGAAGTTGGCATTGATTAGATAGCAATAGATGACAGGACAACAGGTGTTTAATAGTTTTGCTGTCGTTCTTTCAAATTCGAGCATTGACAGTGCACAATTTGGGATTTAACAAGACTTTTTTCTGGTATCAAATAGAATGGATTAGAATAGATTAGGAATTAAAAATCAAAGGTTATCATAAAGCCCAGCTAAACGGCAGAAGAACATGCATTTGGGTTTTTGTGACAATTAGAGATGAAAGTAAAGGGACAGGCGGAAGAAACATTCTCAAACCAGAAAATTGTAACTTTTTCCTCCTGAGTTATAACATGATTGCATATTAAGAACCACATATAGATTTTAGCTTACAACTTTTTCCTAAATAAACTAAAATATCAAAAATGGTTTTCATTAAAAATATCAATAAAAGTGTATGTTATATGAAATTTTGGAAATAAACTAACACTCTAACAAAAATAATTTCAAATTATTTTAAAGAAGTCTTCACTGCCTCTCCTCTTAATATGATATCTGCTTGCCTTTAGCAAAATTTGCTGACTTGTGTCTGAAATCTCATAGAGATCATCCGGCAAAGTATAATATTACACATTGTTGAGATGACTGCAGGAGGGAACAAGCCTTTTTCTGTGTTAAATTGTGGTGCTTAAAGTCTTCTTCAAAGTGTGTACATCTCAGCAAAACATGAGCGAATGCTCCTTTGATTAAAATAAAAAATAAATGGAGGCAGAGTATACAGAAAATCTCTGTACCCTCTACTGAATTTTGCTGTGAATCGAAAACTTCTCTGAAATATGAAGTTTATTAGTAAAATAATAGAATAAAAGCTGAAAATGAACTCACAGGAAAAAAAGAATACAAGATTTCCCTTCTTCATTCCCAGACCTTACTTTTTCTCAGTTAGCAAGGACAGAGCTAATATTCACTGTAAAAAGTAACAATTTCTTTTCTGCTTTGGTACTTTTCTCTAGAGGAGCACTTCTGTGGACCAAATACATTGAAAGAAATTATTTACTAGGTGCTTTCCTCACCTACCTTTCAATAGAATAGGAATGGTGGTGGACTGGTGAATACACACACACACACACACACACACACACACACACACACACACCTCCCACCCACCCACACACGAAAATAGTTCCAGATATAGTAGTTAAGATTTATACTAAATTTTCCTAATTTCCTATGTATTATTAACAAGATACTTTTTGCATTGAAACAATCACAATGATAAAACAAAAGATAAAATATCACAATGGAAATTTTAATGGCATCTCACAGAACCAATAATTAGAAAGTATGCCTATATCCTTAATACTTCCTTGAAAAACTTAAGGTTTTCCTGCATTCTAAAACTTCAGTTACATTTTGAAATTCAAGGCAGCTTAAAAATAGCTTTTGGAGGTCTTTTAATTATAGATCAATAAGTGTGTCTGAGTACAAAATCAATTATTAATTTATGTAAGCTGAAAATTGGTATTTTTTATAAAGTTATCTTCTGTCTTCAGAGTGGTTCATGCTTTTTAGTAACAAATTAAATAGATAACACATTTTTTTTCTGAACCTTCCATGTTTCACCATATTCAGAAATATTCCCTATTTAGACAGAATCTGAGTTAGTTGAAAAATTCTGAACTGATTAACATAAAGTTGAGTATGAGCATTAAATTAAAAACATACAGACCTTACCTTCTTAGACAGTAATTCTACAAGCTGGCTTTCTACAGTTTAATGTGTGAAGATATGACGGAGAGCAGTTGGGGCAGAAGAGATAAAAACATTTTTTTACAGTATCTAAGGTTTCTTCACATAAAGTCTAAAAATGATTCATCTTTTGATTAGAAAATCTCTTTAAAAATATTAATCTTTTTTTCTCTGGCAGACATAAAATAGAAATAAAGAGATGAAACAATGCAGTAACGAAGGATCATGTTTGGTGGACATGAAAACAAGCATCAAAGAGTGGAAAAATACAAGCACATCTTAATTCACACTATGTATGAATGGCACCCACAATCAAAAACACATGCAGAGTTCAAACAAACTTGCTTTTTAGTCTTACTTCAAAAGAAAAGTCATGAATGACAATAAAATATGAATAAAATGAAAATGAATCAGCAATAAAATAAATGACATACAATAAACTATAACATAGTAAGAGAAGGAAAATCATCAACCAAACGTAGCACAGCTTCATTGAATCTAATTGTGTTAAATATAGTTTATTTCAGCATATGTTTAGGGTCACACTAATTTGATATAGATAAGAGAATGTAACTTTTTTTGTTTTTAAGCATCCCCGCTACACATTATTTATCAATCGCTGTTTGACACAGAGTAGTGCTTTCTTTCCCTTCTCACTACCGGCAGAGCCTATCACCCAGGATAGAGGCTAGAAAATCCACACACTCCAATGTCTAGTCTCTTGTTCGGGTAGAGCCTGGCCAAGATATCCACACCTGGGGAAAGTGTGCTGAGCACCTCTAAGGAGGTTTTGCTTCCTGTCAAAAGGAGAGAGAAATGTGAAGAAAATATTTTTCCCCTTTTTTGGTTTTGGACAATGTCATGAGCGGAGAAGATGACTGGAGCTTCTGCAGGTATCTTGCCCAGTAAAAGGAGGTTGCAGAGAATCTCAGAGAAGAAGATGGGTCACTGAGCTAACCAGAAATATTATTGTTTAAGTCACTTTAACTTGAGTATTCTCGTACCAGAAAACAACTGAAAGCCAGTTTACCTTTTGAGAAATTCAACCCTGCATCTATTCTAAATTATTTGGTCTGCAATAACACTACACTCTATATAATCATGCTCGATTTTTCTATAAGTAAAATGATATGATTTTCTTTAAGTGGTTTGAAGTATTGCAAAAAGAATTTCTATTTGTATACTGAAGAGATTCACCACAAAAGCAATGCACAAGCATGCAATATGATTCACCTTTCAGAGATTGCCTTCCTTTTAGTACTCTGGTCCTTTCCACTGTGGTTTTAAAATGTATTTTTGTTTGTCGTACTCCCCAGGTGAAAGTTTCTTTGATTTTTTTTTTTATCGTTTTGGATTCTAATAATAAAACAGGAAAGAAGGTTAGTGCTGCCCTGGTCAAAGAGGAAGAAGTAGAATCTCAGAGCTTGTCTCCCACTTGGCTTCCAATCCTCTTTTCTTCTATAGGTCCTGCATGACTATGGGAAACATACTTTCAAAATCACTCCTCTAGTCATAGGTTTGAAGCAGAAAGGCAATAAGAGGAGAAATCAAAATGATCTTTACCTACCTACATTCTGGAAAAGAAGGGCAACATGCAGTTCGATATGACCTTTTCTAATTCTCCCCTTTTCAACTCAGGTAGCATATAGATAGCCACAGGAGATCAATACATATTTGTTGAATGAATGAATAAAACTTTTAGACCACTGTGTTTCAGATCGAGCCAAGACTTATTGTTGTTTTACACCAGAACTTTCCATTATTCCAAGATATCCTTCCCACAGGCAGAGGAGTGGGATAACATAAAATAATAAATGCATATGTTTATAATGTCCCTGTTATGTGCAGGGCATAGTGCTGGGCATTTCCTGAGAACAATGAATATATAACATCTAATCCCTGCCAAAGAGTAATATTATTTAGCAGGAGAGACAGAATAACTATAAGCATGACCACAAGACACAAAGCAGAAAATCTGTGCCACAAGAGAGGTGTAAAGCTTTTCAGAAGTTCAAAAGAACAACTGTTTGTATCCTGCAAGGAAAATCACAAACAAAGGAATAGTTGATGTAGACCATGAAACAGAGATGGAATCGTGGAAAGACAAATGTGAAAGCGTTTTAGGTAAAGAGATGATAAAATGTTCCTGATAATATATTCCTGATAAAATATCCCAGATTTTTGCTTTGCTTGTTTAACACACGCAAACAAAACCCTAATCATAACTGTGAGAAATAAGAGTAGTAAAGGACTCGGGGATGGTATTTGGAGAATCTTTGAATGCCAGAAAGAATCCTGTTACATCTGAGCACCTAAGTGTCCAAAAATCAATTAAACCTACTCAGACTTTTTGGAACATTTATCTATAAAATAAAAACAAATTTAAAATCATCCTTTGCCTTTATCATAATCTATAATATGATAGTGTCAATTATTACAAATTAATGCTAAACTTGACTTCAACTTACAATATGTATTACTTAATCCTCAATTGTCTTATTCATCTAGGTCCTAAAATTAAGATAATTGTTGATTTGTATATTTAGCATAAATTTTCAGTAAAAATCATAATCACTTCATGCTCTTTTATGTAGGCTGAGATGAGATGATATGATGATAGAAAGCAGGGTAAATAGCAAATATATACTTCAAATATTTGAGCTCTTTTTCATATGAACACTCAAGTATTAAAATATAAAAAAATTCACAATAAAGCCTTTTAAATTTTTTTTCCTTGAGACAGGATCCTGCTATGTCACCCAGGCTGGAGTGCAGTGTTACAACCTTCTCTCACTGCAGACTTGACCTCCTGGGGCTTGAGCAATCTTCCTGCCTCAGGCTCCCGAGTTGCCGGGAGTACAGGCACATGCCACCATGCTTGGCTAAATTTCATAATTTTTGTAGAGGTGGTGTTTTGTCATGTTGTCCAGGTTGGTATCAACCTCCTGGAGTCAAGTGATCCACCTGCCTTGGCCTCCCAGAGGGCTGGAATTACAGACGTGAGCACTGCTCTTGGCTTTTCCTTTCTTTTTTTCTTTTCCTTTTAAAGAATCTGATAAAACAGTTTGGGGTAATTAGAAACAATGCCAAAAACATGCCTGATGATCAGCAGCGGATCTTAATTGTCAAATGTCTAGAAATAACAATTGTTCAAAATTTTACAGGAAGAAAATTGTTCCAATTTGGCACCACACTACATTATCAACTGTTTTTAAACTGCACACATTTGTTTGTCATTAAAGAGTCTGATAATGAGTCCTGTTTATTGTAGAAAAATCTAAAAACAAGAGAGTATTTTGAAAAAAAATCAGTTGTTTTTACTTAATATCTAAGTCTTTTGAATCACGTTTTGATACTACTTTGTATGCATCAACTTTGTCCTCTCACTGAACAAAGTAGGCTTATAGATTTAACTATTCCTTGAGCTTCATAGAGGGTGTCATCTGAAATTGGTATTAGAAAGCAAATTAGAATTGATTTACATTTGAGTAATTAGTAAATAAAAAATCTTATCCAAAATGGTTCAAGAGAGATGATATTTTAAACTTTTGAAAAAGTATGCTGTATAAAAATTTGAGATAGTTGAATGTATAATATATAACAAAGAATATGCATGAATCTTTTGGAAACCTTAAGACTGTACAGAATATCATTCAATATTCCTTATCTAATTATCTACATATATCATGAATATTCTTTGTATGACCATTTCTTCTCACATATGAAACCTAATAGCCAAGTGTCTGTAGTATTGTGTGGTCTGGAAATCTAACTTTGTAGTGATTCAAGTAGATACAGGGTCAGAGCTCAGACACTGTCTAGGAATGGCTGCCAAGCAGACTATCAATCTCAAATATCAATTGTCTCAACTTGGCTTCAGACTGTCTAGATAATGCACGGTTCAAAATGGTGTCTGCTGATACCAGACAACACTTTTTCTTATAAAAATGCTTATAATCAAAGTCAGCCAGTATCAGCAGAGGTGTGCTTCAGATACACTGACGGGCAAATCCAAAACACTCCTTTAAAAGCAACTTCTGACATCCATACAGATCAAAAGTTAGACACAGACTCAAAGTTCTTCACCATGAAACATGGAAAGAAGGTCATTTAATGTCATTTTATTATTTCTGTGTGTAAAAGTAATACCTTTTCGTTTCATAAACTTTGTGTTATTTTGGGTAATTTATCTACTCTTTGATATCATGAGGCAGAATATCTCTGGAGATTGACAACTACGTCTTTTAAACACATACACACACAAACACAGTCATACATGCTTTTTATGTCCACGCCGAAGCCAATCACAATTGTTAGAGGCTTGTGGGCTTTGTGTTTCTGCTGGCTTTTGTCCAGCACTTAAAAGAGGAGTCAGTCATTAATAAAATTGCCCTTCTGCTGAGAAGACCTTTTGTGAAGCCTTCAGTAGCAACTACAGGGTCCTGTGATATTAAGTAAGAATTACAATGGACATATTAAAAAAGAGCATCCATATGCCACAGACAGTATTAATTGTGTTAAATTAGTTTCTGTTGGAAGTTTTTCTTTGCATATTTTTATCCATGCTATCAAGTCCATCCAGGCCTTAGGCTTATGTTCTTTAAACGGAGACATTTTTCTGCTTATCAACTTACACGTTCTTTACTGGAAAAGCTGTGACGGCACTTTCTTTGAAGACATCAGTCGGGTGGATGTAACAGAATATCGTTTGATCACAATATAAAACCTGTTTTTGTCACTTAATTACTCATGCTATGAAAGATGAAGGTAATAAATGTGACAAAATAATAATTAGTGCAATTAGCGACATGTATTGAGTTACTTAGCAGTGCTTCCTAAAATATCCTTTACTTATGAATTCAAAGGGAATTTTAAAACTTTTGCATTTTTGTTTTATTGTGGCTTTAACTTTTAAGGTTTTCCTTTTTTAAACTAAATTAATTTAATGAAATATGTTATCCTCATTAACAAATTACTTTTTGGGAAGCATGTACTGGAATTCCATTAACTAATGTATGATATTATCAAGGTTACAGATATTTGTAGAATATGGGCTGATCACAGCATGGCTAATACGTCCACACAGTTGTTTCAACCATGAATCCTTATCACACATTAAGATTTATATCTGGGATGACTTACAACAACAAATGCAATCACTGAAAGGTATGGCAGCATTGAGTCAATGTAGCATGTCATGAAAATTTCAACCACAACATGAAATTGTCATCTACAGCACATTTCAGAATTTGTGATTCGATGTTTTCTGTGTTAATGTTTGCTTACTGGTTAATATCACCGCTCAACTTTAAGCTCCCCGAAGGCAACATGTGAAATATTGCCATTTCTAGTTTTAATTTTTATGACTGTTACAATATTGTAGTGAAATGAGTAAAATATTAATCATCTATGTTTTCAGACTGCTCAATCCATGCAAAAATTGTGACTGTTAGTTTTTATATATTTAAAAATTACTTGATCATTTTAAAACTGTTTAATATAGTTTAAATCTAATTATTTCATACAATTTCTTTAACTTTTCAAGTTCCATGTTAAACAGGTTTTTATTTAGGTAAGTGATTATATAAAATGCAATATAACATGCTCCATTATTTTTGAATCCACATATAGTCACTTTCCATTCTGTCATTATTATTTAAACTGAGATGTCACACACAAAAAATTGGGCTGAAAATATTCTGGAGTGCATTACTCCAAAAATCCAGGAAGTTGACAATAAATATAATCAATATGATAATGATATAAAATGCTAATATGTACTACAGGAAAAGTATGTTTATGACAGCTTCATAAAATTTATGAATTGAAGATTGTCTCTTGTCAAATAAGAATATGATAATCACTAATAATCATGTTGACTTCAAATGTTCTTTCAATACACCAAAAGAAAAACACAAAAATAATATTAATATATGGATACAATGTAAAAGGAATTAAAAGAAGTGTAATTTTTTTCAAATAAATATCTACTTTATTATATTATGCATTTATGAAATTATGCATAATATATGCTTATATGAAATTATGTCTTTTATGAAATTATAAGTATATATCAAATACACACAAAAAAGCACATAAAAAAACAAAACAGAATGAAATAGTTTGTCTTTAAAGTTAACTACCTACTTATACATACTAATAAAGTTATTTTAGGTAAAGAAATAAAGGATGAGTGTGTAGTTTTTGCAATTCTGGCATTTTTATAATCTATGAACTACTAGTACACTTTAAGAACTTATTTTGACTCAGGTTTAGTTTCCAAATGACTCTTCTAACACAAATTAAAATGTGTGTGTGTTTTTCTGTGACTATGTGTCTGTGTGTTTGTAAGCCTGCATGCCTGTGTATATGTCTATATGAATTGTGAGCCTTCCTTTACATAAACTTATAGGTAAGGACCTTACTGTGATAGTTTTTAGGCAATTTTGTTGGCAAACACTTTATTACACTTCCAAAATCTTCATTGTTTAAAGAAGAGCACACTGTGCAGTAAATCACATCTGCTACAACAAGAAAACTTTCAAAATTGGAACTGCCCTTGACAGGTCATCTGAGAATTATCTCTTAGGATGAGCCAGGAGATAATTTCTATGGAGTCCCAACGAAAGAGAATTTTTAAAAAGCTCTTTCAAAGAACAAAGACTGATGATTTGGAACAACTGTTTGTCTCTGTTTTTAAAATTGCATTACACAACAGTGTGTGTTAAATTTATTGGAAAACATGCAACAAATTAATAGAGATATTAAAATGAAAACAAAAACAAAACAGAGAACCAGTACTCATGTGATTATATAGCTTTTTGAGGATATCATAAAGTCTTTCTTCAAGGCAAACTATTCCTTCTCTACTTTCTCTTTGAATCTCCATTATTGTTGTTATTATATTAGTGTTAGTCTCTTATGGCAAAGATGAAATAGCAAAAGCACTTGGCAAGATACCACAAGTTTTTTATACCAATCCTCATTCTACCATTTATCCAGGATATGACAATTTGGGCAAAGAATCCAAAATGCCTCAACAGTTTAGGCTTGTAATCTATAAAATGGGCTTTAAGAAATTTTCCCAACAACACGGTAGTATTCTGAAAACCAAGCAAAATAAATCCTGTGGGAGCAGTTTGAATCTGTCACATGTTAGAAAAGGCAATATATTATTTAAGAGACAGAAGCACATGAGAAAGCCTGACAGAATGTAAATGATTTCAACCGGGAGTGTGAGGAAGCATGGCTCTCTAATTGAAAGCCAAAGTCATATAGACTTGCCAGGGAGTGAACTAGTGAAGCATTTAGCTTAGAAATTGAGTGCTTTGGACTGCGCATAAGTACTTTAAAACTCCTCTAAATAAATGCTTCCATATCATCCATTTCACGGGATGGATCCATGGTGAAATGACACTTCACATTAATAGCTAAAATTACTGACCACTGTTAATGTGTTCCTAAATACAAAATGAATTTTTAAAAATCTTGGAATAACACTGTTAGGTAATAATTTAAATAAAATGTCATTTTAAAGGCATCTGCCTTATGCACAGAATAGCAAACACCAAATGGGTAATTCATTCACTCACTCAATAATCAATTGCTAAGAGCCTATGATGTTAATTTCTGTGTGTTAGACATTCTGAGGGTTTTAAAGAGGAATAAGACAATGAGTTGATGAACCAGAAGGGAGTATATGATGGGTCTGCAATCCCAATATCATAAGGCAAAAAGTGAGGTGTGCTGGGGAACACATGCAGCAAAACAACTGTGGGTATTCAGCTGCAGTATTGTTACTTCCTGGGAGGATCTACATCGAATGTTCTCTGAAGCAGTTGTAAAAATGCAAACTATAGATGGTTGTTAAAAGGTTATTGAAATAGCTTCCTTTTCCTAAAACAATTATTATTAATGTGATAAGTAATTTCAGTATAATGTAATTTAGCTTTTGTCCATTGGATTTCACTACATGCTGTCAAATTAAAAACAATTCTTAAAATGTAGTATCACTACTATTCTTTCTGAAAGAGACCGCCTAGTCTTTTAATTATCCCATATTTAAGGTTTATTTTGTGTTGTATACCTAATATTAAATATAATTAAAATGTAAATAAACAGATCACAGCCTATTTTTCTCTAGATACGAATAAAAAATATAAACATTTACATTTTAAATATTAAAATTATGAGCTTCAACATTATTTTTGATTACCTGCTTTATAAGTCAGAATTTACAGGCAGAGAAAACATGAAGAAAAGATACAAAAACTACAAAATTGTATTGAATGAATTGAGCTGCTAATATCTTATCTCATTAGTTATTTAAAACTGTTCCATTTATAGACTTGCATATGTTGAACCAGCCTTGCCTCCCCAGGATGAAGCCTACTTGATCGTGATGGATAAGTTTTTGATGTACTGTTGCAATCGGTTTGCCAGTATTTTATTGAGGATTTTTGCATCTATGTTCATCATGGATATTGGCCTGAAGTTTTCTTTTTTTGTTGAGTCTCTGCTGGGTTTTGGTATCAGGATGATGTTGGTCTCACAAAATGATTTGGGAAGGATTCCCTCTGTTTGGATTGTTTGGAATAGTTTCAGAAGGAGTGGTACCAGCTCCTCTTTGTGTGTCTAGTAGAATTCAGCTGTGAACCCATCTGGACCTGGGCTTTTTTTGGTTGGTAGGCTATTAATTGCTGCCTCAAGTTCAGCCCTTGTCATTGGTCTATTCAAGGTTTTGACATCTTCCTTGGTTTAGGCTTGGGAGGGTGCAAGTGTCTGGGAATTTATCCATTTCTTCCAAGTTTACTGGTTTATGTGCATAGAGTTGTTTGTAGTAATCTCTAATGGTGGTTTGTATTTCTGTGGAATCTGTAGTGATATCCTCTTTATCGTTTTTTATTTCATCTCTTTGATTCTTTCCCCTTTTCTTTTTTAATCTGATTAGTGGTCTGTCAATTTTGTTAACCTTTTCAAAAAAACAAGCTCCTGGATTTATTGATTTTTTTGAAAAGTTTTTTGTGTCTCCAACTCCTTCAGTTCTGCTCTGATCTTAGTTATTTCTTGTCCTCTGCTAGCTTTTGAGTTGTTTTTGATCTTGCTCCTCTAGCTCTTTCAATTTTGATGATAGGGTGCCAATTTTAGATCTTTCCTTGTTTCTCATGTGGGCATTTATTGCTATAAATTTTCCTCTAGACACTTCGTTAAATGTGTCCCAGAGATTCTGGTATGTTGTGTCTTCATTCTCGTTCGTTTCAAAGAACATTTTTATTTCTGCCTTCATTTCATTGTTTATCCAGTCAACATTCGAGAGTCAGTTTTTCAGTTTCCATGAAGCTGTGCGGTTCTGAGTTAGTTTCTTAATTCTGAGTTCTAATTTGATTGCACTGTGGTCTGAGAGACTGTTACAATTTCCATTCTTTTGCATTTGCTGAGGAGTGATTTATTCCAATTACGTGGTCACGTAGGTGTGATGTGGTGCTGAGAAGAATGTATATTCTGTGGATTTGGGGTGGAGAGTTCTGTAAATATCTATTAGGTTTGCTTGGTCCAGGTCTGAGTTCAAGTACTGGATATCCTTGTTAATTTTCTGTCTTGTTGATCTGTCTAATATTGACAGTGGAGTGTTAAAGTCTCCCACTATTATTGTGTGGGAGTCTAAGTCTCTTTGTAAGTCATTAAGAATTTGCCCTATATATCTGAGTGCTCCTGTATTGGGTGCAAATATATTTTAGGACCGTTAGCTCTTCTGTATTGCTCCTTTTACCATTATGTAATGCCCTTCTTTGTCTCTTTTGATCTTTGTTGGTTTAAAGTCTATTTTATCAGAGACTAGGATTGCTACTCTTCCTTTTTTTTTTTTTTTTTTTTTTTTTTTTTTTTTTTTTTTTTTTTTTTTTTTTTTTTTTTTTTTTTTTTTTTTTTTTTTTTTTTTTTTTTTTTTTTTTT